>JAEANM010023029.1:0-11463 GCA_017656035.1 Myanophis thanlyinensis
CGCAGCCCCGCCAGCCCGGTCCAGCCCCAGCTGGTCCCCGGGGATGCGGCACCAAGGGAGGCTGGCTGGAGAGGCAGTGGGGAGGCCCCCCACAACACCCTCCCAAGGCAGCCCTGGGCTGGGCAGTGCTCCGGCGCCCGCCTGCCCCACGCTCCCTCCCCTGCCTCGACCGGCCGGAGTGCCACCGCCTCTGCCGCCCGGACCCCTCCCCTGCCTGGACTCTCCTTCCACGGCCACCCTCATTGCCCCACTGCTTGCCCGCCCGCCCGCTTCCCCTTCCCCACCCGGACTCTCCTTCTGGCCGCCGGGCCGCACCAGACGCCAATGACAGCGGGCAGGGGGCGGCCAGGAACAGCCAGGCTGCGCCGCCCTCATTGCCCCGCTGCCTGCCTGCCCGCTTCCCCTCCACCGCCCGGACTGTCCTTCCGGCCGCCGGGCCGCGCCAGATGCCAATGGCCCGCTGCCCGCCCGCCTGCCTGCCCGCTCACTTCTGCTGGAGCCGCCGCCGCCTGGAGAAAAGCCACCACTGCCTTTTGTACCAACGGGGGGGTGGCGGCAGTGGCTTTTCTCCGGGCGGCGGCGGCTCCAGCAGAAGCAAGCAAGCAAGCAAGTGAGCGGGCGGGCGAGTGGGCAGCGGGCCATTGGCATCTGGCGCAGCCCGGCGGCCAGAAGGAGTCCGGGTGGGGGAGGGGAAGCGGGCGGCAGCAGCTCCAGCAGAAGCAAGCGAGCGGGCGGGCAGGCGGGCAGCGGGCCATTGGTGTCTGGCGCAGCCCGGCGGCTGGAAGGAGAGTCCGGGCGGGGGAGGGGAAGCGGGCGGCGGCGGCTCCAGCAGAAGCAAGCAAGCGGGCGGGCGGGCAGGCAGGCAGCGGGCCAATGGTTGGAGCCGCGGCAAAGCTTCCAAAGAGCCGCATGCGGCTGCGGGGGCGCGGGTTGCCGGCCCCCAAGTTAGACAAATTCTGGACTGAGTTGAAGCAATTAATTTTTGACTCCCATATACAGAGACATAATACTCACATTACTGCTACAACATCTGAAGAATGCACCTTTCATAATCCCCAAATATTTTTAATATATACGTGTACCCTCAGAGAGCACTGACACTGGCATGACCTTTAATGGTGGTGACGAAGAGATTCAATAATCTATCCAAATCATTTATTCAGGCACTGAAATTGAGATGGTTGCACATGTACTTTTGAAATGCCCGATCATCCTTGAGGACTCAGTTAATCTACCCTCAAATCACAGACCAGTTCCAATACACAATTTTATACTTCCTAGTAAATGGCCATGATCATGAAATCTTTAGGAAAATAGCCAGATTTTGTGTCCTAAGTAATAATGGTCAGAAACCATTAGTCTGAATATAATTACAGACATGCTTAAATTTTGTATGGATACACTTTGCTTTTTAATGCAGCTTTCTACTTTTTGGCCCATGATTGCAAATTCTCAAATAAATAAATAAAAGCATTTGGATTCCTTGAACAACACATTTTCTCCTAATCTAATCTATTTTAATTGAGTGAAGATGAAAAGGAGAAAAAATGCATACTACCTTGAGGGAAGATATAGATCTGTATATAATTTCCTCTCTTTTTATATATTTGATATGACAAATAGTTTCTACAACAATGTAGTAGTAAAGTAAGGGATAAAGTAAGGAAATGCATTTACATTACAATCCTTTAAAACATATTTTCCTTCACGCTAGCACTTGCTTACACTACAATTAATTTTAATATTCAAGCATGGAAGATTCCCCCCTCCTTTGTTGTTTCAATCTGGGGACAGAAACAATTCCAGTAATAGAACGTCAACATTAATTTGAGAGGAGATGAAGAATGCCTTAATAACACTGGAGCAGAATTAATATTGTATCATAGATCATGAAGCCATAAAACTTTTGACAAATTCATTTTTGTGTCACAGTATATCCTTGCTAATAGGGCAGAGTACATCTGAGGATCAGTTAAATACCTTTTCTGTTCACTTCGATATCACCTTAAATAGGAAAAAGAAAAAATAGCCACCATCATTTAAGTATACAACCAGCCTCAAAATCAGAAAATAAAAAGGGTTAATAGTTTCCAACACACTATTGCTTTAGATAAACAGATACTATCTGAAGAGCAGTAGAAATTTATTAGGAAAATTGTCAGTTTCAGTCCATTTTGCCAATAAATCAGTGATACCTTACTACAAATTCTGAATTCTTAACTATTCACTTCTATGCTTCTTTAAAGAAGCATAAATCTTGTCACAGCAAGCTAAATGTCTATGGAGATTTTCAGTCATTTAGTCATCCAAAGGTGCTTTTCCAAAAGGCGACTCTTTTTCCTTGAAGACTTGGATGAGATGCTTCTCATCCAAGAAGCATCTTCAGTTCTCTTGTTTTAAAGCTGTGAACTTCTTCTACAAAACTCTAACTTGGAAATGAATAAACAGTCCTACTAGTTATCCAAGTTCTTTTTAGTTTTCCTGCAAGACAACTTGGAGAAAAATAGTGTTACATTCTCTTGGAAATTTCATACTTGCTACACAAAAGCAGATGGGCTAATCTAGCATCAGTGAGATCAAACAAAGAACCAACAGAATTCCCTCACCCAATTAATTGACAGACTGTATCTGCTTTATTCTCCAAAATCCTCCTATGCTGCCTTATGTCTTGTATGTGTGTTCCTGGGAAGGATGACCCTAGTACACTAGGAGTGTATGCCAAGAGTATGTATTTCCAGCAGGGTCACCAAAGGCACAGTCATTCTAGCTAAAGCAAGTAGGTGCTATATTGGGCAGTGGAAATATAGGAATGTGCTAGAGGCAGATGACAATTTTAGTGACAATGGCAAAGGCATCAATTCATATTGCAGGACAAGATAATGGAAAATCATTCCTATATTTTTTTACCATGAAAACCATATGGATAGAAAATATAGAATGTTTGATGATATAGGGCCAGATGATGGTCTCTTCATATGCCACTAATGAAAAATTTAGGATTTTCTAGGGTACTAATGGTGGTTATGGTATTTAGATTAAAGCTTTTGGAGCATCTATTTGCCCACAATGTCAGAAAGGAAAAGGAACAGGAATTCAAAACATTAAGATGCATGAACACAGGAACATTCAACAGTTCAAAGATGAAATGAAACAACACACACTGAAATCATAGTCATCAATGAATTGAAATAGAATAATATCGTAATATAGGTGACCCTCACTTAAAAATGGTAACTGGTACTGGGATTTTTTAGCACTGAGCCACATGGTCATAAGTATCACACCATGAGACCACATTTGCCCAGCAACAGAAATTCTGGTGCTTATGTTTGTTGTCATTAAGCAAATCATTGCGGGCTGTTAAGCACAACATCATGTGGCCACCATTTGCTGCTGGATTCCCCATTGACTTTGCCTGTAGGAAGTTAGAAAAAGGAGGTGACAAATGATGATCAGATAACTGTAGAGATGCTGCAACCATTGTAAGTATGAGGATTGGTCATAAATACCACTTGTTCAGGGCTGTCATGAGTTTAAACAGTCAGTGAATGAATGGTTGTTAAGTGAGGCTTGAATCTTCTGGATCATCCATAAAGAATTATACCATGCTAATGTAGAGATTATTAAAACTACTGAGCTTCACTATTACTCTAAATCTGTTCTGAAGTAAACATGATTGAAAAACCAAAAGCTTAGCAAAATATCCAGGGCTTAAATCCAGATTGAAATGGATCTAATGTCTTTCTCTCAAAATGTCTGAATTTGCAAATAGCATACAGTACAGCTGTTACAGTTATTATGGAGAGTTTGCACATGTGTTCTTTTCAAAGCATTCCGCATGATTCATTTCCGGCAAGATATATTATTTTTAAACATGCCCATTCAGTGTTTTTCAGTGAGCTATAAATAGCTAAGTAGACATGGGTTAAGAACACAATTAGTCGGCTGATTCAAGAACTTTGGCCATGATATAAAGTAGTATGAACTGAAATTGATTCCACATCACTAGGCCAGATACAACTAGGCACTGCATTAAACAAAACTGATAACAATTAGCAGCAGTTTGCCAATAAGAGAACAAATGGTAATCTGTGAATAGTTGGCCTATATCAAATACTGCTATCCATAACTTTCTCTAAACCATTTCTCTTCCTAAGATAGAAATCATACAAGACACCAGCATTACAAAACTATTCCAGTGCTACCACTAAGACAACACCAATGTGACGTTTTGCATCATACAATTTTAATCACACACACAAAAAATCCCTATTCCAGAATCCTTGCATAGACCATAACCTTAAGTAAGATCACTTAACATTTACTGTGAAATATTATGAGCTATTTATTTTGTTCAGTCAATTCTTCAGATTTAATATTGAAGGACAAAGGACAAATATATTGTTTTATTATTTTTATTAGTTACAGTGATAAGTGGAATGCTAACTGAATTGGATCCATTTATCCTTCTGGTTTAATGGACTGTTTGGGGAGAAAGAGTGCCTATTAAATCTAAATGTTTATTAAAACCAAATGCAAGCAACTTACGTAATTTACAGCATTTATATGATGTTACATGATGTTTTTGTATATTTTGAAATTAATTTGTCACTAGCATAATCATAGAATTATACTGATTACATAAATTGATGCAAATGGAAATTAAGTTCATTGTCCTGGCAGACTTTGGAAACAAACTCGTTATTTACAAGTGAAGCTGAATCACAACTTTGATCTGTTGAATTTGAAATCCAATAAATGTGGTACGTTAAATCAAGGTTTCACTGAACCAGGAGTTTCATTTATAGAATGCAAACTGTCTACTTCCAAATTTCTTCAAATTTCTTTTTAAAAATTGTGCTTGAATTTAGTTTGAGAAAATAATTCACACTATTATATTCTTCCAACTGTAATATTAGTTTATGATAGCAAAACAACAATAACAACAAAAGAACCCCAGAAGGAACCTTTTGGTACTTTTCCTGACTAACAACTAATTCTGTTAAAGGAAGTATTAAACTGTTTAGGAAGTATTAATGTATGAACAAACAATAAATGGATTGTAAATACAAAAAATGCAAAATGTATTATTTTTCAATTCAGTATATGGAATAATATAATCTTCTCTCTTTGTGCATTTTATTTAGTGATAGATGCAGAACTGCACCATATCAAACATGTAAATGAAGTAGATTTACTATATATTCTAGAATAAAGTACTATTTACTATCATAAATTTGTATATTCCAAAACAATTTCTGCAAAATTCTTTCTAAAATATTAGCCAAGTGAAGGTGCTATTTATATAAAATATGTTCTTTTTCAAAAGTATCAACTTTATCCCTTTATGGATCAAATTGCAGTATGCCCCAATGAAGTTTCTGTTAAAATAATTAAATTTTTTTTAAATTCTAACAAATCAAACAAAGGGTTAATGATATTAAGGGTTAATGACAAAAATACATATTGCAAAAATAATCACAATTTTCTCAAATAATTCTTCACCCACCTCTGTTTGTTAAACAGAAAAGGAGAAAAGGGAAAGAAAAAATCATCATTTGAAAACCTCATATCACTAGTTATGTCAAGAAACTTATATAATTACTTTATGATTGGATAAAAAAGGTAGTTTCCTAAAATTTCTTGCTTATTCTTTAGCTGGCTTCAATATTTCATGTTTAAAAAACAAATTATATCAGAACATTGGGTGCATATAAATCTACTCCCATGTAGACAGTGTCCAACTTCTTTATACAGAAACACTTTTTTCAAGTATTAATGTATCATACTGAGAAAAATGAATTCTAGTGAGTTCTCCTAAATCAACTGAACAAACGACAGGGAAGGGGAAAGGGAAAAAAATATGTCAGGGAATCATATAAAATTTAACACCAAATAATTTCACAATATATAAATTATAATTAGTAAAGAACTGGTGTATATTTTACTATGAAGTATATAACAATGCTTGGAACTTTTTAGTTTACAAATAAGGCAAATGGAATGAGGAATGGAGATGGAATGCATGTTCTATACATAAAAATTATATGTGATATGGAAAAGCATTTACAGAGAAAATGTTGCAAGCTAAACTATGGACAATTAAAATCAGATAAAAAGGGAATGTTTCAATTATGGAATTTATCTCAAATGAAGTTACATTTTTCTATTTGTATCAGAAAGGGATTAGATAATTTCATGGAGCCTAAAGCTCCCAATGTTTACTATTTACACTGTTTATATGTTACTTCCCCTAGAAAGGCCTAAGGCCATGATGGTGAACTTATGGCACGGCTGCCGTAGGTGGCACGCAGAGCCATCTTGCTGGGCACACAAACTGTCGGCCAACTTAACCTCCAGCTGAGCATGCACATGCGATTGCATATGCACGCATGTGCGATTGCAGAGACCCAGCTGATCTTTGGGCGTCCACTGTGCATATGCGCAATTGCAGCAGGAAATCCAGCTGGTCTTTGGAGCTCTCCTGCGAATGCACACACGACTGCTCATGTGTGCGTGAGTGCCTGCGCGCAGCACGCGTGCAATGCATGTCCAAAAGCTGCATGAATGTGCATATGGTGCAGTTGCAGATGCAGTACATGTGGAGGAGCCGCACACAAGTGCGGATGGCACACGCAAAGCACGTACTTTTCGGCACTCGGTAAGTAAAAGGTTCGCCACCACTGACCTAAGGGGTTTCAATATCAATCCATATGCAAAATATTATTGTGCTCAGGAGTTCTGACTTGATCTAGTAGAGTTCTTCTTATACTAATAAAGTATTTTTTATCTTAAAATATCTTAAAGAGCCAATAATAACCTTTTCGGAAATATAAAAGATAGTGCTATGAATTTTCTATTCCTGTGGGGGGAAAACATCTACTCTGAGAATCAGGCATATCAAACAAAGGGTTAATGATATTCTCTTTCAGTTTCAGGTTATCTACATTGACAGAGAGATTATTGTCTTAAGTGTTTCATGCAGAGACATAAAATATAAAATCAGATGAATTGTAAAAAAATTGCAAATTACCTATTCAACATAATTATTGTTCTTCTACAATGCAGTACAAGTATCTATTAAAAGGTCAGGAAATGTAAGGAAAAACATACTATAGTCCATGAAAATAATTACATAGTATTCACACTAATAAAAATTCACTGGACTCAAATAGTTTAATTCATTCATAATTTAAATGCAAAAACTCAAGCCAAAACAATATGCATAGCGTATTTTTCATTCCTGAAAAATATTTTTATAGTGGATTTTAAAGTAGTTCATCATAAATAAAACAAAATAAATCCCCTTCCAAGAAATGCAAAATTTCAGAAATGATTTCTTCTATAAACTGTATATATGTCTATATTCTTTAAAAATATAACAAACTATGTTGTAGCCTGTCTAAACAACACTCCATTAACTACACATTTAAATAAATGTAAAATCAATAGAACTATTGTGAATATTTAATAAACTGAAAAATAAAATATGAAATTTCAATAAATAATTATAAATCTAACTACAAACAGAAAACAACTAAAGCTAGTAATCACAGGAAACCTTTCAGTTTTCTTCTATTTCTTTACATTTTTATAGTTTCAGGTATTCTGAAAATATGTGTACATCTTTGCAGACATATTTTTCATATCCATGAATTGTGATAGTTAAACTTAGACATGTTAATTCTAATTAACTAGGCTTTGCTTCTGCACAATGTATTAAATACCATAATCCTTTGAACACAACAAATGCAATGCATTTCTAGCCTATTATTTTTACATAAGCCATTAAATATTTATGAAATTTTAATTATTAAGAAAATATTATTAAGAATCTGCACAATTGTTAAGAATACCATGGTATGTGTTTGAAATTTCCCCTTTTAAAAACTATCAAAATGTAATATTGCCTTCAAGCAAGATAGATATATCTAAAAAGAGGACCAAAGCTAAACACCTCCAAGCATTATTGAAATGGAAAAATAAAGGATTCTTACTGATAATATGGTTCACTGGAAACAAGTTTGTTCTGTAGTAAGCAGAGTTCACATGGGAACAAATGCTTTTTACTTTATTTTGTTTTTCCTTGGGTAATTTTTGCTCCTTTCCATTGCTTTGAATATGACCTTTCTTTTGGGTAGATTATAACGGACATAAATTACCTCTTAAGTGTTGTAAATACTTAGACAACGAATGTGCATTCTAAAACTCTGCAGATATAACTCTTACTATTTAATTGCCCATCTTTCTAAACTGAAATAATAGAAAAAAGGTATTTAGCTCTGTGACTCATTTTCTAATTATTATTTAAGCAAAAGGTCTTTCATATCTCACTTTCCACAAATTCCACCATAAACAACCTGCGCCAAACTTAAATGAAACAGAAAGCTCACTATTTCACAAAGGATAATCATAGGTTTACATGTATTCAGTTATTATATTCATTATTTATGGTAAGTATTGAAGACTTAAGTATAAGTGTACATCTTGGGTCTATGTAGAGTATGAGTCTCACATACAGTATGTATACAGTATATACTATCAGATGAGAACCACGAATACTATCGGGTAAATCAGACTAGGAAATCAATTCAACGGGAAGAATAAAACTTCCTTTACTGTTATTAACTATAATAACAATCTTGCAAGTTTGATTGTGCAGTCTCCTTTTCTCTTTTCTCATACTCCAGTGAACAGGAGTGGCATCTGCCTAAATTGCTTTTGAATCTTATCTCATTACTGAAGGCTTTAAAAAAAATATTTCAGAAAATAACAATCCTTACATATCTCCTTATAATATGCATATATAAAGAATCTTACTACATTTTCAGCAGCCCCAAATATTTATGAATGCTACATTTCCCAAAATAAATACTAGAAAATTAATCAATTATTAATTTAGTTACCTTTCAGGAGGAATTAATTACACATTTCAAAGATATCCTCTCATTGGTTGGTCTTTCTTTTAGAAAGAAAGAGTTAAATTGTTCCATTTATTCCCCGAAGATCTTAATTCAACACAGTAGTGCCATGTTTTATTTAAAACATACTCTGAGTAACCACTTGTTCTAATTGGCAAGGCAAGGCAGGGTCCCAAAAGCACATAGCTCGTTACGTTCAGTTTGGATTACAAAAACACGAAACAAACTGCATCGAAATGTACAAATTAACAGCACAGGAGTGCATGACATGGACGTGGAATTAGATTGCAATATGGAACTAACTCGATAGGAAAGGTGTGGAACAAACCACTAGTGTCTTTATAAATTCTATAAGGTTTTGAAATGAGCAAATATAGAAAATAGAGGATAGTTGGGGTTTTTCATAATTCAACAAAATCACTTATTTAAAGAAAATAAATCCTTTCTATATACTCCTGTATATGCCATGCAGAGGATAAAGAGTTATTAAAAAGTTTAAGAAACTCAAAAATACCAGTCGTCATCTTTTTCTATATTCACATTGAAAGTTTGTACAAATCTTTTCGCTATTAAGTAATATCCTAATCCTAATGAACAAACGGACAAATCCTAAACACTTTTGTTTGAGAATTCACACACAAAGGACTAAATTAGAGCTTATGTTTCAGCAAACCATACAGAGAGCAAGGTTAATGAGGTAAAAATTAAATGAACACAATATTAATAAGATAGAAAGCCACAACAGAGACAGTAACAATTTGCCAAGGTGGAGGGGAAATCACTACATCACATGTGCCTCTCTATAAAGTTTTCTTTATGTTTTACTTCTATTTGACCATTGGGGATAAATAATCTTTGTCTGCCATCACAAAATCAATGTGCAATGTATTAAAAAATTAAATCAACACTGAGATATTAAAAAGATGTTATATTTCTGTTATTTAACAGAAGGAGGTAGAAAATTAATTGTCTGCAAAACAAAGATTTCCTAGACTACAATATCAAAATATTAATATAATAATGTTTCCCTAATTTTGTAAATTGTAATATATCCATGGAACTGGTCAGTTTCCCAGTTGAGACCAAGGAATAGCTTTCCTTATTTCATTCAGCTATCACTCTGATATCAGCATTAGCTCTTCCCTGTTTCTCTCTTATTAGAGGTGAAATAGATAAATTAGAAAGCTATAGTCCCTCTAAAAATATTCATCCACTGTTAAAAGACAAATATCTTTTTTATCATATTTAAAATATTTTACAAATTATTACATTTTTATCCAATTGCATTTTATACCAATTTATGGTTTTTAATTATTTGCAATTTTATAAAATTCTCTGGTATCAGATGTGATGAAAAGTATGGTATTTTAAATAAACAGTCCTCCTCAGCTATGTAAAACAATTACTTGCATCTAGCTTTTCAATGTACCTAAAAATTAATCATGTGGAAATTAACCAGTCTGCAGTGAACCAAATATTTTGTGATGTTTTTAGAAAAGATGTATACACCGTGAGGCTACTGCCAACATGGATTTCATAGCTATGCATAAATAGTCATGAGCTACATTTATTACCATTTAAAACAACAATCCGGCAATATTTTTTAAAAGCATGCTAAATCAGTTCAATATAAAATGGACAAGAACACAAAGTCCTGCCAGATTCTTATTGCTAGGCAGAAAATGACTTCAGCAACAGTCCTGAACCAGACACTCAACAGACTACAACTATAATAGTAAGTTTGAATGCTGTTAAAATACACCACAAAGCATTGGCTTAATGGAAAAGCACAAATTGAGGTGCCAACTTCTATCAAGCTTTAAGGCAGGAGAAATTGTACTACAGCCCTTCTAATCAAAAGAGGATGTTCTTGAGCAGGCTGCAGAGAACACAACTATTCCTTTCACAAAATGAGAGTAATGCTCTACTTTTGTACACCCAAAAATTTCTAGCTGCTAATCAGAGCTGATTAAAATGTATCGTATAATGGAAGCACTGGAATACTCTAGCACATTGAAATTATCAGCATTACAACTAGAAGAAGTTAATTTAAAAACAGCATTAAAAGAAAAATATGTTTTAAAAACTGAACAAGACAGCTGCTAAGATAGTCAACAAGATAACACAGTGTAATATTTTAATATCAACAACCTCCCCAGAATTGCCGTGTTACATTAGAGTCTGCTCATAAGCCATATATTAACATATATCTACACTGCTTTAATAATAACATGGAACATTGAATCTAAAATCAGTCAAAGGGAGTGGGGAGAAAGAATGTAAAGTTTTGCTATTATACGAGGGCTATCCACAAAATAATTATGTTTTCGTCTGTAACAAGAAGGGGCGGAGCTAGCATGGCCATCTTTGGTCTGTGTGTCCGCCGCTCAGTTTGCATCTAGTTGTGCTAGTGGGAGGTTTGTATCATTGCCCGTTATTTCACAGTAAACGTTTAAAATGTGTGTTGCAATTGAAAATCCCTCCAGTTGTGAGGTGCAATCAGTGATAAGGTTTTTGTTGGCAAAAAACCATAAACTGATTG
>JAEANM010023030.1:0-11463 GCA_017656035.1 Myanophis thanlyinensis
TGATAAAGAATTTATAATGAATATTTGCACTATTTAGGGAAAATTCTCAGAACAGTGATAGTCTTGATTGTGTGCCAAAAGTTTCAGTTCAAATTCTGGCATCTTTAGAAAAAATACTGCAGCATGATAACAATGAACAAAATGGCTTAGCTTAATAAAAAGCAAAGCACTGCTAACATGCATTATTCTGAAAATGGTGTAAGTACATATACAAACAATACAGCAGTGAATCAAAGAGATTCATTGGAGAGAGGAAATGAATAAATAAATTCAGTATGAAGTGGGTATCAATTAGTCTGGCTTGTCATATATATTAGGTTAACTATGTTACTCAGTCTCAGGAAATGTTATGATGTCCTGGATTTTTAAGAATTATCAACATACCACATTAAAAATATAAAATAACAAACAATACTATAATTTTCTTGTGACATAACTGCTTTAACAATGTATCTTTTCCAAGCAAACCTATCCATCTATTTTACTCACACATTGCTCAGCTTGTAATTAATTCAGTTACATTAAATCTAGTCCCAACATATCCAGAAGAAGTCAGAGGGCTAATATAAAATATCTTTGACTGCTTGTATGACAAATGTAATAAAATATATTAGCAGTGATATTTATGAAATTCTGCTTCTGGAAATAAAATCAATCAGTTACCAACAGAACTTATGCAAAGATGACAAAGACATATTGGTATCTTTCATGCCCCAAAATATGTAAGACTATAGAATTTATCTATTTTGAATACTTGTATTTTATGTCAAGGGGCTTTATAACATCCTGCTCCAAAGTCTCAATCTGTAATACTTCTGCAACTTTCTGTATTTTCATATTTGTAATTAAATTAACAAAAGCTAACTGTTCATACATAGAATGGAAATAGTTGAAATTCACTATTGTGTTTTCACACTTTCTACTACTATACATTGCTGTTTTATTTTTATTGTATAAAATATATAGTCTTAAAATCCAGAAATCTGCCTTGCAGAGCTCTAATTACAGAATTGCTGATATTTTCTATGTTGTACTTGTGACAGACAAGCACAGCAGAATTGAAAGCAGGCAAAACTTCCTTGTATTATCTTTTTTTTTTTTTTAGCGAAGAAAGATGTATCTTTAATCGTTTATAATGGGTGGTAAGAATTTTTTTGTAGAGAACAGGACATTGATCAAAACACTGGTGTAGCTGACCTAGCAGAGAAACATGAAGATTGGGGGCTTCAAATGCAAGGATCCTTTCTTCTTATCTCCTCCTTCCTTTTTTGTTATTTCTAGTATAACAATTTTAAGCAACAGTAAGATACTTCAAAAGCTGGTAAGAAATCAGGGAAGGGTAATTTAAATTTCATTCTCCTAAGATTGGAGTTTCTCCCCAATTTTGGAATGGCCGATCCAAGTAATCATAAGTTTCCTAAAGTTTTCTCAGAGATCACAAAATGACAATTTTATAATTCACTTTGTGGCTGAGATGGGCTGCAAATTAAATTATTAAATAAATATTAGTTAAATAAAGTTTAATCCAAATAATTATATCATCCTGATTTATTTCATCTTCATGTTATAATTCTTAAGACTCCACCTATTTCAACATGTAATTATATATGATGTATTTATCACAGGAAGTATATTGTATATTATTTTATATAATGTTAATATAGAACATAAATCTGGAATATTCAATTTAGAAAGCACATGCTTCTGAATTTAACATAGCCCTTCACATATATAGCTTTGTTAATACAGTCTTTATATTTTATTTGGATCTTTTATGAATGGGAAAAAATGTGTCATACCTCTCTACACCTGCTGTTAAAAGAAGTTTCCATTTTTCGTCTGGTATCTGGAACACTGCACTTCTTCATAACAGGAAAATAGTGAGGATATTTTAACGTAACTTTATACTTGTCAGCTTCAATCTTCTCTAAACTACTGATAAAATCGTCAGGCAGGGCACCTGAGAAACACATTTCACTACAGGATTAATATAAGGTTACATTTTTTTAGATATGTCTTTTAACAATAATCAAAAATCATTTTAGTGGCCAATAGATTTCTACAGACAAAAGGAACTTTATCTCTGAAATATAAGTTAACTGCTTGTATATACAAATGAGTAAGCAATGATTTTATCAGTTAACTGTCCATATTACAATAATCATGCTTATTCTATTATTAACAGAACAAAATTGTAGTTATCTATTTAAATATGTTGTGATAACAATAGAAATTTAAACAGGCATTTATTTTCTGGAGTTAAATAATAAAATGTTTAAAATCAAGGTATAACCTTTTCAAGAACACAGGAAAAAATAGCCAAGACCCGTAAAAAGAAAATTATAGTTATGGAAAAATGGAATAAATTAAGGAAATAGATAAAGGGAAAATCACTTCGAACCGATTAAAGTTGATCAGCATATGAAACATTTTCAATATAGCATGAAAACTTTCTGTATTGTAATGCTTATTAATATGATGGTATTATTGAACTATAATTATATCTCATAAATAGAAATACTCACGAAGTTCATTTTGAGAAAATACCAGAAATGTGTTATCTTCATTCAGATTTTTGCTAAAATCTATACATAATGCACTCAGCTTCTGCTTGATTGTCTTGATTTCCTTAATGTCAATCCATATATAAAAAGCAAAATGTCACTTTAAAGGTATCACAGTTCATTAATGAAATTGTATAGACCATTCAAAACAAGTGCTTCTTAAGGCAGACTGTCCCTAATGTTCTGCATGAGCATGGAACAGTCTGTGAAGAAGCTGCCATCAGTCTCCTATAGCAGGGGTCTCCAACCTTGGCCACTTTTAAGACTTGTGGACTTCAACACCCAGTCTGGGGAGGGGGGCAAAGTTGGCTGAGGAATTCTGGGAGTTGAAGTCCACAACTCTTAAAGTGGCCAAGGTTGGAGACCCCTGTCCTACAGGACACAAATGCCTTAACATTTCAAAGAGAGATGCTTTTCTTATGGTAACATGCTTTGTGGACAACTTCATCCTGTTGTTCTGTTTCCAAGGATATGGCCTAGTTTTATTTATTCTTATATTTTCTTCCCATCTTTGACACACATTTCAAAGGAAACAAGAATATGCATCTTTTATGATTTAAGGAAATTACTATCTTTTCAGCACTTTTTTGAACTATAGCTTCATTAGTATTATATAAAAGAAGTTCCTAGTATTCTTTTAATATGTAAGCTATTTCCTTTTACACATGTACTGTATTTTTTGGTATATAAGATGCAACGAAGTATAAGGTACACCTAGATTTTGGAAGAGGAAAACAAAAAAAAAAAAGTTTTTGGCCTCCACACGTCTTGTTTTCCCTCTCCCCAGCCCCAGAGGCATATTGCAGGCCTCTAGAAGCCTCCGCATGGCTCGTTTTCGCCAAAAACCAGCCCATTTTTCATTCATTTTTTGGCCAAGATGAGCCACGTGCAGGCTTCTAAAGGCCTGCAATATTCACCCACTTTTTTGGGAGGGAGTGGGTCTTATAGACAGAAAAATATGGTACTTAATTTAAATGTGTTTCTTTTTGTTGAAGGCATACAATATTGACTTAAGTCAAAACGATGCACACACACATAAGAGGAAATACCATATTTTTTGGTGTATAAAACTGCCCCCAAAGAGTGAAAATTGTGGTGCGTTTTATACATAAAATATAGCCATTTTTGGCCTCCCGAGCCTCCACCTGTGCGTCTCATTTTCACCAAAACGTCCCTTTTTTGGGGGCAAAAATGAACTGTGCAGAGGCTTCTGGGAGGCCTGCAAAATGCTTCTGGGGGGTGGGGAGATGGAATACAAGACTCATGGTGGGGGTTGGAAGGCCAAAAAAGTGAAAAATGGGCAAAAATATGGCCATTTTTAATCTACCAACACTCCCCCATGCCTCTTGTATTCCCTCTATCCAGCCCTCAAGAGGAATTTAACAGGCCTCTAGAAACCTCCACGCAGCTCATTTTCACCAAAAAACGAATGAAAAATGGGCTGTGTTTTTTGGCAAAATGGAACCATGTGGAGGCCTGCAATATGCCTCCGGGGGCTGGGGAGAGGGAAAACAAGACACGTGGAGGTCAAAAACTTTTTTTTTCTTCTTTTCCTCTTTGAAAATCTAGGTGTGTCTTATACTCCGGTATGTCTTATACACCAAAAAATACGGTATTTCTTAATTTAGCCATACTTTCATTTATTTAAGATAATAGGTCATCCAACATATTTTACCATCTCATACAGGCAGAAATTGGAAAGGCTGGAAATAATGACTCTCAAATGCAAATGATGGAAAATGAATTAAAAGGAAAAGGCTAGGATTTATATTCTGGGGGCACACCTACGTAGGCTTGATACCTATTCTTTATGATCTTATGGGTATATGTTTACTTTTCTTCTTGTGTTCAATAAAGTAATTTATCTACCAGTATTGCATCTTCAAGAATTCCTGCTGGTAGCTAGCTTCAGTATATGGGTGGAAATTTACAGAATTTAGAAATACTGGAAAGAAATCTCACACTTCTACAGATTCCCAGTATGTCTATAAAATCTGCTATGAAGCCTACCTAACCACCTCAGATTCATTAGTTTTGAGAAGAGCTTTCCAAAAGACTTGTTTTTAATGGATACTGTTCTATGACTGGATGAACAGATCTTAATATCACCTAATACTCATTGGCATTTTTATAGTTATTATTTTGGTAAGTTTTCTTGAATATGTATAAGTAGAAAGTTGTCAATAACGCAAGGGAGCAATTAGCTAATAAAAAAATTAGTGTCATATTTAACACTACAGAATTAGGATACTTCAAATCCCCAATTAGTCATAAATCTTGCTAAAGGAGACAGCTAATTAGTTTTAGCTTAATGAATATTGTATGACTATTCTTTAGATCTACACAGTTGAATCTTAGAGTTAATGTCTGCTGTTGGCTGTACCAGACATATACTTAAAGGAAATTATGGCTATGCACTGTTCAAATAAACTAAGAAGATATGAAACAAATGTGTAAATATAATAATTCCACCCAATAAGAGTTGCAAAAATCAAGGGCTACCTGGTAAAATATTTTTACCATACCTTCTAGGTAAGTCTTTTATGAGAGGCATATAGTTTAGAAATATTAATTTCAGAAAAATATAAAACAGAAGAGTCTAACTAAGAGTTAGACCATAAAATTGTATCATTTGAAATAGTCTTTTATCACTTTTATTCTACAGTTTTCAATCTTAGAGTAAGTAGGAAAGTAAGGGAACCTTTGTAAAGAATTTCAATGTGTTATTTGTAAGACTTATTAAAGTTAACATTAATATACACATACTTTTGGACAAATATGATTTTACCTTTAAAAAATGTTGAATTATGTTATACTTACATTCTGGACTTCTGCAGGAAGGTGAAGCCCATTCCTTTCCCCCATTTTTATTGACTTCTCTAAGTATCTTTTAGCTTCTGGTCTTAAAGTCTCAAGGTTACAAATTTGCTGAAATGTAAATAAACAACAGCATTTAATATATTCAAAGTTCAGTATTAATACATGAGTTGTATTTCTATATAAAACATGAAATATTTTGCTTGGTATCAGAAGAATAGTTTGACGCTGTGAATTTTATATTCAGTGATGCATGCCTGTTCAGCAGCAAAAAGGTCTGGCAGAACAGATCCTTATTGTCCGAATTTCTCATATTTCCTAAATTGGATTAAAAGCTCCTTAAAAAAAAGGTAATATAACTGGGGTGTAAAGCTGCTGTTAAACAGCTTCAGTTGTATGCTAACAGCCTATCAATCTTGAAAACTAGATGTATAGATCACAGCTAGATGCCAAGAGTAAGACAGACCAGCTTGCCTTAAATCACCTAGTAATTTGTCCCAGAAGCAAGATTGGAAAAGAAGCTGATACGTCTCTTATTTGAAATAGTGAACTAATGAATCCAGCTAGCCATTTCCTACTGAAATTTAAAACTTAATTTTTGCCCATCTGTCTCACAAATATGCATGGAATTGGTGTCAGGTGAGAAAATTTAATTAATACAGAACTCCTGTTTATCAATTAATATTCTTTCAGAAGTATGCTTGATACCAAAATAATTTAAACAAACATTAAAAGCAAGTAAGAAAACAGTGCCTAATATCTAAAACAGCATATTATTAAGATCCAAAGCCATTTTTTGGAAAAAAAATCAGATTTGTCTCAATTTGCCATTTATAGACATTACAAGAAACTACTGTCAGGTGAGAAGTAACATGAACCACTTTAACTCAGGATGCTGTAAGACGGACTATGAACACATAAGGTTCATGCTTTTAAAAATGTTCCACCTTTGTTTTCTTTAAACTAGTACTCGCCATCCTTCCACATTCATTTAAATTCAAATTTTGCCATTAAGACTTTTACATGTCTCACAATATAGGCCAGCAGCATCTTTGGGAGAGAATTGTCCCCCTATTTTCATCTAATTTTGGTGGAGATCTCCTTTCTTCCACCTCCTGAAGAATTATAGGTCCAATATCTGAACATATTAATGTGTGCATAATAATAATAATAATAATAATAATGGAGCAGACTTCTTCCCAAGGTTTTTACTGAACGGTAGGAATTTTTGTTTTTCCTGTCAACAATCTGCTGATTTAGCTACCAAAGCTGGTTTTCTGGCAGTTATGGATTTGAATGGGAGCACTTAGGAATGACCCCAAATGGTTTTCAGTCAGCTGGGGACCCACCTGGGAAGGAGAATTTTGAAGATTTCAGTTCCCCATGGGAACAGTTGGAAAGTCACTGGTCATCCATCTTCTTCTTGGCAGTTCATTTTCTTAAGCATGTCTTGGTTTTAATTTCACTTTTTAAATCTTTTTACCTTTGAAAATTGACTTCCTAGCTGAATTCTGCTTTATTTTAACCTTTTACTGGACTCTATCTGTTCTTTTTTTTTCTTTTGATTTATATTATGCACTTTTTAGTCTTGTTAGCTTTATGTTTTTTTTAAATTTTTGGGGGGAGTTTTGTATTTTAATTTTTTTTGAATAAAATTAAAATTGAACCAAAAATAGTAATGGAATAATATACTGTAGATAAGAGTAATCATGATACGATAGTTAAAAACACTGCTAGAAGCATTATACATAATACATTATTCTCTCTGCCTATTCTAAGAAGTTTTGGAATTTATGTCCGAAGGACAAAAGGCTGAGCCTTTAATTCACTTATTACAGGCAGAAGTAATCTATCCAAATATATCCTGGTAAGGACAAAAACATGTCAAAGGCATATAAGATGATCAATAACTTCATTCTTATTATATGAATGAACAAGGAAAAAACATGAAGATTTGCAGTTCCCAATGGAACTCTCATTAATGCTTGTATTTTAACAATAGCAAATGGTAACAAACATTTCATAGCCATTAAAGGTAAACTCGACTCTTAACAAATTCATTCATCTTTGTACCTTAATAATCAGATCATTCTGAGATATCATGAAAAGATTAACATGACTGGGTGTATTTTGTAATGCCCTTGTTGACTAAGACAATTTAGAGCAAGAAGAGGAACCATTCCTTCTATGCGTTAGTAAAAAAACTATGTTTTAATTTTTTTTATTCAGCATGATGTATAAACTCAAAAGTCTTGGATGAGGGAACCTGGACATTATTTGTTTCAGCAGAGAAATACTGCATTCTTCTCCTAACAATGGACCTGGGAATAAAATTGATAGGTGGGTAGAGGAGCTAAAACTATTTCCAACCATAGCAGATCAGGAATATTGTTTCTCTGCCGCTTAGAAGGTAGGAGGGTGATTTCTTTTCAACTATCAATCCTGGAAAGCTTACTGAAGATGAAGCCTATGCTACTTTCAATAAATGTTTACAAATACACCCAGTTTTTGGAATTGCTTCTCTGTACCCAGTTATGTTCTTCTTTATACAATGATGCTTCTTATGTGGAGATTTGACATCCAAAATTCACTCCCATTTGAGAAAATGTAAATCTGATAGATATTTAGGGTTATTCTGTGACCATATAACAGCATGAAATATTGCAATTCTTGGTGAATGTGTTTTTTTGGACATGATGTGATGACACTGTTCAGAATATGGAAGGACTGATTCAGAAGATGTATGCTAAGCAAAGTTATACCCAGGTCTTCCTCAGTATATGAACGCTTGCCTGTTTCTTGGATTGTATTATGACATAACTCTATATTAGATAGAATATATCTTTATATTAATTTTTGTGTTATGCATTAAGGCTTAACGATGAGCAAATGAACCCACTGTATCATTCTAAAAATACAAAGAAATGTTGGTAGAAGGTGATGTGTAAAAGGACTTTCACCATTCCTTTCTGTTCCTTATAACCTCAAGTTTTTTTTAATGTTTTGAGACATACAAGTTCAGAAATGGAATGCATTGTGGCAGAGAATCACACGAACTGAGTGGAGGCATTTTCTTTGAGCAGAACCTTCATTCAACAAAGAGAGGCTGAATTCATTAGCTATACAAGCCAAGCCGGATGCTTCTTTTCTGCTCATCAGCAAAAACGGAATCAAATTGCAGGGCAACACCTCTAGGCAACTGAGCGCCTTCTATTGAAAATCATCCATTTTAGAGACAGGCTTCCTGATGGAGCATTGTTTATTCATATAAAAGGAAAAAACAATGCTCCAATGAACAGCAAAGGAATGGGCCACAAAGGTAATTCAGCTGTCATCAAGACTTGAAGAAGCCATTTAATCGGCTGTTCTTTTTTGTACAAAAAATCATATAACAGTTGTCAAGACAAATAACCAAAGAGCAATAGAGTCTATGGAAAGCGTTAAACATGGAATGAAGATTTTATATTAGTGAAAAACATTAAGTAAATTGAAACAAAAAAGTGAGGTTCTTATTGGCTTATTATTTATTTATTTTATTTATCAAATTTATATATTATTAATTACAACTGTCTCCTCAGTGTGCAGATGCAGCAGAAACTATTAGTATCCATCCACTTTCCCCTCCCCCGAAACCCTAATTTCCTGTTAAATAAAGTTGAACCTGATATAAGGTAGTGATATCCACTATTCTTATTCCAATGTCTATAGAGCAGGCAATTTGCTTTTGATGTATGACTTCACATATTCTTGCAAGTAAGCAAACAAATGAAAATGGTATTCTTAGAAAATAAAATACATTATAGGATGTTAAATGATCTCTCAAGCAGGCTGTTTTCTTTAATTAGCATCATAGATATTTTCAATCTCATAATAAGTCACTGATTTTGGGAAATAATAGTCAGGCATTTTGGGTCATTATGTGCAGTATAGTGAACATGGACAAGAGAAAGAAAAACAGAGGGTTTTCAG
The DNA here is from genome assembly GCA_017656035.1 of Myanophis thanlyinensis. Taxonomy (NCBI): domain Eukaryota; kingdom Metazoa; phylum Chordata; class Lepidosauria; order Squamata; family Homalopsidae; genus Myanophis; species Myanophis thanlyinensis. The sequence continues at coordinate 9,351 of JAEANM010023030.1, forward strand.
AGGAGGAAAGGAAGAAGGTAATAACTAAGCATTGTAAGAATAAAGACTACAAAACTATTTCCAAAGAAGTTCATATTTCTAAAGCACAACTGCTAATAGCAAAAAGTTTAAAGTCCCCAGGATCGTAGCCAACCTTCCTAGACATGGTCACAAATGGAAAACTGATCCCAGACTGAACAGAACTGTAGTTTGAATGGTGTAGAAAGAAACAATGAAAAGTTTAAGAGAGATTCTCCAAGATCAAGATACAACAATATCAAGTTGCACCATCCATCGTCTCACTAAAAGACGCTGCCATGAGAGAAGATCCAGGAAGACTCCTCTTCTAAAAGGCAGACACACAACAAGCCAGTCTGGAGTTCGCTAAAATGGATGTTGACAAGTTACATTTTCTAGGAGAATGCCCTCTGGAAAGATGAAAACAAATTACAGCTTTTTTTTTTGCTAAGTCACACAGCAGCTTTAAGTTCACAGAAGAAAAAGTGATGCTATTAAAGAAAAAAACACCATTGTTTACTGAGAAACTGGCTACTTTGAATCTGATAGGGTACAAAGGAATCAGGAGATCATTAGGACATTTTAGAGCGAAATACAATGCCCATTCTTAGAAAATTCAGTCACAAGTCATCTGATAATAACCCAAACATATATCTAAGAGAACTCAAGAATGAAACTATAATCTACACATTGTAAAAGATTGGGACTGCGTGGTTCATATAAGGTTTCCTGATTTATTCTCAGTTTGATTTCAACTTACCTGTTTAAATCACAGTACTATAAGCAAAGAATTGGGCCTTATGCTATTAAGCGCTCATATAGTTAGGTATTGGCCACCAGTGCAGAGTTTTCAGTACAAATTGTATACTTTATAAATCCCAGCTTCAATTTCTGGGCATAGCCTGACAGGAATGAAAGAACCACCATATACTAGTGCCCAAATTACCTTTACCAAGTGGTCCAGAAAGACACCACAGATAATATTATTGCAAACCAGAAGGACTAGCAGAGATGCACTTTCCTTATCAAGTTTCAACAATTCACCCATCAACTGAAGTTGTTTCAGAATCATAATCCAGTTGAAAAAGTTTGAGTGAACTAGAGTCAGTACAGGTAGTTCTTGAGTTACAACAGCAATTGGGACCAGACTAAGTGTTGAGGTCGTAAAGCACAATGCTACATGACCACATAACTTAGCGATGGAAATCCTTGCAATCCTGTTTGCTGTCATAACCCCAGGACTGCAGGGATTATTAAGTGGGAAAAAGCTGGGGTCCCAGCCAAGGAGCATGGGGGAGTGAGTGGCTGTGGGCAGATGCCTACGACTGCAAATCGGGCAGCAGGGTGCCAGCAAGGACCATGGGCAGGGAAGGGAGCGCTGCAGATGCACACACACTGAGAGTGCAGGTAGGGGATACTATGCTGGGATCTTGAACTCCGTAGTATGACTCCTTGGCAGAAAATGAAGCAAGATAAACTTTTGAGAAGACTTGTGACTTTCCTTGTCAGCTTTCCCATTGTCTTTGCTTGTGAGAAGCCAAAGGGAAGGTCACAAATGACACTCAACATAACTGTGGAATGCTGCAACTATTGGAACTGTGAGCCGTTTGCCAAGTGGCTGAATTGTATTCATGTGACTGCAGGTTTGCTGCAATGGCTGAAACTTCATTGACCAATCATTAAGTACCTCTTGTTCAGCACCATCGTAATGTTGAATAGCCATAGCATTATATACCACTTCATAGTGCTTTACAGCATTCCCTAAATAATTTGCATATTGCTATCTGTTAATAGTAAGAACTGTTGGTGGATTTCTTTGTTGGATTTATTGCCCCCACAAATCTGGTTCCTCATTTTACCAGTATCGGAAGGATGGAAGGCTGGGTCAATCTTGAACTCCTTGGCAGGTGGCAGAGTTAGCCTGCAATACTGCAGTCTAACTATTGTACTATCGTGGTCTTTGAAGGCTGCTGAACAAATGTTATATCTCAAGGACTACTTGCATCACTTAAATCTATTTGGAATTGTCAGGCATGTTCTTAATAACACAGTGTAACACAATTTTTGTTTCTGAGTAATCAATATAATTTTCTAATTGGTTCTATCATAAAAACAT
>JAEANM010023031.1:0-11462 GCA_017656035.1 Myanophis thanlyinensis
CTTCTGCCAACCGAGCAGTTCGAAAGCATGTAAAAATGCAAGTAGAAAAAAGAGACCACCTTGGTGGGAAGGTAACAGTGCTCTGTGCGCCTTTGGCGTTTAGTCATGCCACATGACCACGGACTCATCATCATTATAGTGCTGGCTTTTCAGCTTAGAAATGGAGATAAGCACTGCCCCCTGTCTCCCGCGGGGGGCCCTTTACCTTCTTTCTCTCCATTTCTTCCTTCTCCTCCTCTCCCTTCCTTTCTCGCCATTCGTTCTCCTCTCCCTTCCTTTTTTCTCTCCAATCCTTCCTTCTCCTCCTTCCAGCCTTCCTTCCGAGCCTTCCTTCCATCCAGATCGGTAAAGTAAGACCACAGAAGGCCAAGCGGAGCCACCACCAGGCTGGGGGCAGCGGCGGCGGGGCGACAGCTGGGGGTGGGGAGGGAGCAGCAGGGCGGGGGCAGCCCAGCAGGCCAGCACCCCCGGCCGGTCTCCGTGACAATGCGGCCGGCCTCCTCCTCCTTGTATCCCACCTCCTCCTCCTCCTCCTCAGGCCAGGGCGAGTGGGGGCCGGTCAAGCCACACTGCCGCTCTTGGCTCCGCGGTGTCTAGCGGCGGTTGGCTGAGCCCTGCCGCTCCCTCCCCACCCCCATCCACTGCCCCGTTGCCACCACCCCCGGCCTGGTGGTGGCTCTGCTTGGCCTTTTGCGGTCTTACTTTACCGCAGAAGGCGGCTCTAAAGCCTGGCAGGGATGGGAACGGGAATGGTGCCTTCCCCAGGGAGCGGTGTGGGAGCTGGGCCGCCACCACCACCTCCCCCTGCAATGGGGGCAGCGGCAGTGACCGGAGCATCCCCTTCCCCAGCGGTGGCCAGCGGGGCACCGGTTCCTCCGCTGGCGGCAGCAGCAGCAGTAGTAGCCGGGCTATGGTGCCGCTTCAGCCTCACCCCACCGGCATCAGGGCTCTGCAGGCCCCACTGCCCCAACAGTATCCTTGGCCACCTTGTCCGGACGGAGCCCGAGGGGGGCTGTGGTTGCAGGGCGGGAAGGGCTCGGAAGGAAGGCTGGAAGGAGAAGGAAGGAATGGAGAGAAAGAAGGAAGGGAGAGAAGGAATGCAGCCGACCTCCTCCTCCTCAGGCCAGGGCAGACAGAGCGCATGCTTGCGCTGGCAATCCCGCCACTTGCCAGCGCAAGCATGCGCTCTGTCCGCCCACCCCCAAGCAAAGCGGACGGGCTGCTGGAGGAGAGGGGGGGAACGGCTTGGACGTTATGGGCCGGGTAAATGCGCTCCGTGGGCCACATGCGTCCCGTGGGGTGTAGTTTGAGGACCCATGTTCTAAAGCAATAAACTGTAAAGAAGTGCAATAAGATTGAAACTTGTTCTTTTCCTTCCATTTACCCAGTACAACATTTGTTTCTTTTTCAAATTCTGGTTTAATGCCATTCTGAGAACTGTATGTGCCCTGTTGGCAAAGATTATAGCTACTATAAACAAATTGTGGGACTCCTTATCTTAAGGCCTATCATCATAAGGCCACTTGTTTTTATCTTGATGGTGTTGTCAGTTATAAGTATTCTTTTGTGTTGCTTCTTAACATTTTATTAATCCAATCAATTAAGGCCACCACACTCAAAAGGACTTGGAAGTATTTCAGAAGGGATTATCTTCTTGTTTGCAAAAGTAACCTAACCTCTGTAAAAGAACTATAACAAAACATTTGATGGAAGAGCATAATGCTTATAAAAGCCTTTTGGAAATATTGATGAATGAAACCTAAAGTTTTGGCACCAGAAACAAAGCACAAACAGGAAGCTATGAAAGTCCTCACCTTTTGGAATAATTTTTTGTGAAAGAGACTAGATTAGACATTGTACCTGTTAAAAACAATATAAGGCAGAATTAGAGAAGTAGGGATATGGTCCAGGCACCTGTCTATATTAGTAAATTAATAGCCTGATCATTAATATTATCTTTTATGTTTTAATGGAGAAAATAATTGCATACCCAAAACTTTCTAACTGGCCTCCGCTGAGGTTAACAGATACATGAAGCTCAGGGTGCAGGGTACATTGTTGGAATTCTCCTAATTAGACTTTTGGGTTGCAGAGTTTTTATTATTGTACTAAGTAACAGAAGCTACAAGATTCTGGATAAGTAGTTCATCAATAGGCATAGTCTGTATATTCTTTGATTTTGCCCATTTTGTAGATTCTCAGACTTTTCTTCACACCTTATTTATATCAATTTTTCTGTATCCCCCTCATTATATGCATTGGCCCTATGGCCGGGGGCTACAGTACTCAAGTGCCCCTGTGCAAGAAGACCTAGTGGAAGGTGCTGACAACCAGGGTGCAGGGTAACAAGGCAGGCCTATTAGGCATAACCCCTATTGGGGTTACAGACCAGGCCATTTTTTTACTAAACTTTTACCGGGGTTAGGGAGTGGGTTGTCCAGGTGGGGGTTGGGGGATGTCCCACCTGAGGTTCAGGCCAGACCGAGGGTTGGGCACGCTGGGGAGGTCTTAGGGTTAGGGGTTTTGATTCGAGGAAGGGGTTTTTTTGCAGGGGAGAAGCGCAATCCATCTGCATGGTGGGTGGGAGGGGCAACTATGGTGGGTATAGGGGGTCATATCAGGTTCAGGGAGTATGCCCCCGTTGGTTATATACAGTGGCATGCTCCGACCCCCAAATTACTTCCAATTCCCTGAGTGGTCTGTGTCATCGGGCCTTGGGCCTTTGGCTGATGTTGTGTAACGCCAAGTCTGTAAGAAATAAAGCCCCCCTCATTTATGATCTGATTCAGGAGGCGGAGGCAGACCTGGCAGGTTTTACTGAGATCTGGGTGGGCCCAGAGGGGGGTGTTCCTCTGGTTGAGTTATGCCCACCTGGGTTTCGAGTTTTTCATCGGCCAAGGGCTCAGGGAAGAGGTGGTGTGGTGGTGGTGGTTATTACGGAAGATTTATGTCCTAGGGAAACCACTGTTTCTCAGATGACCAGATGTGAATCCCTTTGTGTGAAGTGGGGCTCCAGGGTCCATGTGGGCCTACTACTCACATACCTGGCTCCCTGCCATGTGACGTCGGCCCTGCCTGAGCTCCTTGAGGTTATAGCCAGCTTGGCGATGGAGACCCCCAGACTTATGGTTATGGGGGACTTCAACCTTTCCTTTGCTGGCATGACCTCATGGGTTGCTCAGGAGTTCATGGCTTCCATGACAGCCATGGGCCTGACCCAACTAATTTGGGACCGCACTCACATGGGAGGTCACATCTTGGATCTGGTTTATGTCTCTGATCAATGGCAGAATGATCTAGGTATAGGGGATGTTTTTATAGAACCCCTGTCATGGTCAGATCATTTGCTTCTTAGACTGGACTTCCATTCCACACACCCTCATCGCAGGGAGGCAGAGCCGATAAAATGGTTCCGCCCCAGGTGCCTAATGGACCCAGAAAGTTTCCTGACGGAGCTTGGGCCATTTCCCAAGGCACACACACACGACCCTGTTGGGGACCTGGTGCCACCTGGGAGAGGGTGGCATCTGAGGCTCTCAACCGGGTCATCCCCTTGCGGCCTCTGACCCAGTGTTGATCCCAATTGGCTCCCTGGTTTTCCAGGGAGCTAAGGGAAATGAAGCACCAGAAAAGATGCCTAGAGAGTGGTTGGAGGGTTTTTGCTCCGAATCTGACCGAACACTTCTACAATCCTATATTAGGACATATTTAGTGGTGATAAGGACAGCAAAGTGTTCTCACTTTTCCGCCCTTATTGTGTCCACAGAAAATTGCCTGGACACCCTTTTCAGGGTGACCCACTTCATTTTAGAGGTTGGAGTGTGGGATGACCCCTTGCAAGGATGGGCTGAGGATTTTTCTTGTTTTCTGCAGGATAAAATTGCTCAGATTCAGGGCGGGCTGGACTCTGATTGGGCCTCTCTGGGCAAGGGGACGGGGTGGTTCTTGGTGTGACCATCTGGGCTGAGTTTGACCCTGTGATCCCAGATGAAGTGGACAGGTTGCTGGGCAGCCTTAATGCCACCACATGTTTATTAGATCCATTCCCCTCCTGGCTGGTGTTGGCCACCCGGGAGGTGACACAAGGTTGGTTCCAGGGGATTATTAATGCTTCTTTGAGAGAGGGGTTCTTGCCCGACACCTTGAAAGAGGCGGTGGTGAGACCTCTCCTCAAGAAGCCATCCCTGGATCCAACATTGCTGTCTAATTATCGGCCGGTCTCCAACCTTCGCTTTATGGCGAAGGTTGTTGAGAGTGTGGTGGCATGACAGCTTCCTCAGCACCTGGATGAAGCAATGTATCTTGATCCTCTAAAATTGGGTTTCAGGCCCGGGTACAGCATGGAGATGGCTTTGGTTGTGTTGGTGGATGATCTCTGGAAGGCACGGGACAGGGATTATTCCTCTGTCCTGGTCCTATTAGACCTTCGGCAGCTTTTGATACTATTGACCTGGTGTCCTTTTGGATGTACGGCTGTCATTAGAAGATCAGATCACAGCCATTTCCAGTGGGACATTTTATCAGGTCTGAAGGATATTCCAGTTGCGGCCCTTTCTGGATCGGGGTGCTCTTCCCACAGTCACTTCTGCCCTTGTTATCTCCCACCTAGACTATGGCAATGCTCTCTACATGGGGCTCCCCTTGAACAGCATCCGGAGGCTGCACGAGTGTGGCCACGTGGGTGATTTTGGGGGCTCCTCAGAGCTCCCATATTACACCTCTCTTGTGCAAGCTACACTGGCTCCCTGTGGCCTTCCAGGTGAGATTCAAAGTGTTGGTTCTTACCTTTAAAGCGCTCCATGGCTTGGGACCCGGGTATTTACGGGACCACCTGTTGCCACCATCAGCCTCCCGCTGGCCAGTGCATTCCCACAGGGCGGGCCTCCTTGGGGTTCCATTGCTTGGACGTTGTCGTCTGGCAGCCCCAAGGGTTCGAGCCTTCTCTGTGGGGGCACCCTCCCTTTGGAACGAATTGCCCCTGGAGATCCAGACCATCACAGACCTGCGGACCTTCCGGTGTGCATTAAAGACCATTTGTTTCAACAGGCAGGTCTGGCCTAGTATTAATTTTGGGGTTTTAATTGGTTTTTTTTTAAAAAATTAAATTTTAAATTTTTATAATTTTATACCCTGTGTGTGGTTTTTTTTAGATGATGTACACTGCCCCGAGTCCCCTCTCGGGAGAGAGGCGGTTTAAAAATTGAATAAATAAATAAATAAATAAAATAAGTTAAATGGACAATTCTACAAGAAGGTGCCCAAAATACATCCATCTCATGCTTTAGACTGGAATCTCTTTAGTACAATGGCCTTGTGCACTAAGGTCAATCTTTGCTCAGGAATGCCCATAGAAAAGTTACACATGAACATAATAGTTGTCTAGGGGTAGGAGAATTTATGAGTTTATCCCACAACGTTCTGGAAATGAAATTAAAGGTGGACCTAAAATCGATGAATGTGATGAATAATGCAGAACCTCCTCTAAATGAGTATTCCTCAACCCCAGTGTGGCGGCATCAGGCAGGGTGAAGGATAAAAGGTGCAGATCTAATGTCTGCTTGCTCATCTGCCAGTACAGGCTCAAACTTAATCTGATCAGCCAATTGGCTGTAGAGATCTTTAGCAGAGAGCTAGCTTACTCATTAGACTTAGAAGGCTGATGGACTGCTAGTTAGCAAGCAATTCACAGCTCTTCTTTTCATAAATGAGCACTGCGATGGCTAGACCCCAGACCTTTAGGATTATGTTGTAGAACTGGTGTAGGTAAATAAAGAAGTAGAAGGAGCCATCATTCCAAATTATTGTGTATGACTCTAACAGTGATGAAATAATTAACTGGGGTTTGCCAGTTTGCCGACACAGTGGCCTATCACAAAGCAGGTAGATAGGAAACCTTTCTGTCCTAACTTTGTTTCCATGGGTCTTTCTTTGTGTGTCTTTTTGGGCAAGTAAGTAACTTTCCCAGCCAGGCACTGAGAGGCAGGGGCCTCTAGCATTGTTCTCCTCTAGGATGCTTATGGGGTGTAGCGGAGGTCACAGCCTTTGGGGAAGTAATAATGCGATGCTAATTTCCCATTAAAAAAAGAATAGAAAGATGAAATCAAATTGGAGAGGTGCCATGGTTTCTGGGTCTAAATTTTAAAAAAGCACAGGGCTCTGTTTGATTGGGGTGCCATTTGACTTTTTTGACCCCTCTTGTCTTGTGGACATCCCTAACCATTTGTCACTCCTGGAAGTCACACATTTGGCAGTGTCAGTGAAGAAGCCAGTTCCATTCATTCCTATTCACTGAGTACCCAAATATCTGTGAGTTGTTTTTGCTCTTTTAAAATAGAGAGAGTAGCCATCTGAATCTTATCAGCTTTCACTAATCTGAACTACAGATAGAAAAAAATGGTCTCGATTTGGTATCCCTATGCAGCTGGGACATGCAGTTCATCATAAACTGGAGACTATAGGATTCCACATTCTTATGCTGTAAATAGCTGGAATATACACTACAGTCTGTAGGGGAGATTCATTCTTTTGGATTCTTACATTTTACAGCTACTGATGAGTTTTAAAATATGACACCTCCTCTTTTGTGATTGGAGCACCAAATCCCATCTCTCTGGCGGTAGCACTTGTGGTTCTAACACTGCTCAAATGTCGTATCTCTGAAGCATTAAGAGCCAAATTATTGGCTTCTGATAAGTATGCAATTTGTTGCTGATTGAGGTTTCTGGTATCTATTTTAATTAGCTTCCAAAGTTCTAATTATGTAAAATGAAACATTAATAGGAAAAATATGGTGTCATTTAAAGGAAAACCAAACTGCATATCATATGGTGCATTAATTTTATTGCACATCACGATACTGCCATCTGCTGGCCACAGGATAACATTGCAGGCACAGAATTTGAGAGAGTGAGCAAGTTTCCTATTCCACCAACTTCTCATTTGCTCATAAATAAAACCAACAGAATTGAATGGTAATTGAACAAGTGTGCCATACTTCTCTTTAACCAAATCTCAGAGTTTTTCATCCCAGGTAAAGAAGACTGCAGATTGCTGGTGGCTGAGCATATAAACATTTGAATGACGTGGGCCTAGAAGACATAATCTGGACCAGGCTGAATAAATGCCACACAATCAGCTGGGCTCCAAATAAAGTATCTTAAGGAACTAGCAGAGAAATTGCTCCTTTGTCGCCATCCTAGCTCCCAAAGTGGCTGGGATAAAAGCTAGATCTGATTTAGTTTAAAATTAATTAGGTTTTTATCCCTTTATTATTTTTATAAATAACTCAAGGCATTGAACATACCCGTTGATCTTTCCTTCTCCTGTTTTCTTCATGACAGCTGCCTGAGTTAGGCTGGGTGGAAAAAAGTGACATTAGTCCAAAATCACTACATCAAACTGGCTCTGCTTTATTCATTATTGTAATTCCAGAATGGAATTGTATTTCCTAGTGTATTTCCTCAACCCCCATAATGTGGTAAGCAGCTGGCCCTCAACTTACAACCATTCAAAGTTCTAACACCACCACCACCACCCCCGTCCCAAAAAAGGTACAACACCTAAAGTTCTGTCACCCAGAGGTGAAATTCAGCAGTTTCTAGCAGGTTTGCCAGAACCGGTAGTAAATTTTCTAAGCAGTTTGGAGAACCAGTTGTTAGAAGAAATCTCCACCCAGTCACATGACCCCCCCAGCCACGCCCACCAAGCCACGCCCACAGAACAGTAGTAAAAAAAATTGAATTCCACCACTGCTGTCACCCCCTCTAAGGTCATGTGATCACATTTTGGGCACTTGGCAACTGGACCACATTTATGGCCATTTGCAGAGTCACATGTTCACATGAGTGTGATTGACAAGAAACTGGCATGTAGAACTCTGTCCGGGTTGATTTGATCCATCTGTACTTTTGGTTATCCCAACATACTCGGGAGTCCTTCCCAACACCAAAATTTAAAAGTATCAGTAGTTTTCCTACCTTGCTTCTTCAAGATCCAGCTTCTGTCTCTCTTCCAAGGCTTTCATGGCTACTCAACCAAGTGCTCCTCTGCAGAATTTATCTTTACTCTTTGTTCTTTTAATGGTTACTCAGAGCCTTGGTGGTGCAGTAGTTAGAGTGCAGTACTGCAGGCTACTTCTGCTGACTGTTGGCTGCCTGCAGTTTGGTAGTTCAAATCCCACCAGGCTCTAGGTTGACTCAGCCTTCCATCCTTCCGAGATGGGTAAAATGAGAACCCAAACTGTTGGGGTTGATATGCTGACTCTGTAAACCGCTTAGAGAGGGCTGCAAAGCACTATAAAGTGGTATATAAGTCTAAGTGCTATTGCTATGCTACTTCTAAAATGTGTACGTGTAGGAGACAGTGGCAGAGCCAGGGGCAAGAGTGAAAAGAGGGACCAATTTAGAATCATTACATGGCCACAAGCCAACTAAGTTCAACTCCACTTGAATGCAGTTGACCCTTCTCAGGTGCTGAGCCTTAGTTGAGAAGATTGCTGTGCATAGGCACATCTTAGCAATAAATCAGTTAAACTGAACCGTCACACGCGAACCTGATTTTTGCATCTGACAATAAGCTATTTACCACCTCAATTTCTTCACCACCTCATTTTTTTCATTGTCAATTCTAAACATTGATTGCTAGTTCTCTTTATATTTAATCATTTAATCATGAGCCTATTCCTGCTCCCCCCCCCCCGCCCCTTGACTGTATTAGAGCTTGCAGTTCAGTTGCATTTTCAGGTACCAACATTGCAGGTTATTGTTTCTTCCTCCATTTTGAAAACCACACCTTCCAATCCTCTCTCCCTTAATGTAAGAGTAAGAGAGAGTATAATCTTGGCTGACTCCATGAAAAATCCCCAGAACTAACCGCAGCATAGAGCAAATATCTAAATGTTTGTAGTTCAGATCTGGTACCTTAGAAAAGTCTGGCCAAGTGTCTGGAAAGACTGTCAAATAGCGGAGGCCATCCTGACTTAGGTGGAATGATGCTCTGACTTGAACAAGGAACTTCTCCTCCTTCCTTCACTCAGTTTTGATGTGTTTAATTGCAGCCTGACCTTCACCGACCAGTCTGCAGAATTTCCCATGCAGGGCCAATGGCTGACCTGGGCAGGCCAGGCAGCATTCAAGGACCAGCAGGGGAATTAGCAGCCAGTATGATAAAACTCCTTAATGAACCATTAATATAAATATAATTTCAACATAAGAACCTGCTCAAAAGATATTCTGTGCAGGATGCCAAAGCTTGTAACATTCAAGATTTAAACATTCCAAATCAAAAAAACAAAACAAAAAACCAACTGTTATATGGGATCAGTATTTTCACACCACTTAACGCTCATTAAAATGTACTTTGCTGACTGTAAGATGTAGTTTCAAATGACACAACATATTAAGTGCTTAATATACTAGAAATTATGAAACTGATTTACCCAGTACAAGATGAAATAATTAGAAAGAAAGAGACGTCAAGGGCTGACGGAAGGGAATGCAGTGCTATTGAACACTCTTCAGTAGCTGGAGGGAAATAAAAGGGCTGGAGACACAATAACACAAAATAACAGATATTTCCAATTAGGACTTTAAATAAAGGAGATCCAGAAGTACAGATTCTGCCCTGCTTCTGAAACTGAATTAAATTCAAGAGTAGGCAGGACCAGAGAGGAGTCCAAGATTTCTACTATTTTGTGTTGGAATCAAATGCAAGAAAAAAAAAAGGACCATGCAAGTCCATGAAGCCAAAGAAGCTGCCAGCCATTATGTAGGTGAAACTCTGAGGATCATGCTTTGATGACGTGGTTGTGCCCAGAGGTGAAATTCAGCAGGTTGTAGCAGGTTTGCTAGAACCGGTAGTAAATTTCCTAAGCAGTTCGGAGAACCGGTTGTTAGAAGAAATTGCCTTCTATTGTTTATTTCCACTTTCCAGGGTTAATCCTGTAAGGAAGGCAGGAAAGAAACATCCTGGTGTTGTTTCTAGCTTAATCTTTATTGCCCTGCTTACAGAAACTGCCCACCCAGTCACATGACCCCCTCCACAGCCACACCCACCAAGCCACGCCCACAGAACCGGTAGAAAAAAAAAATCAGAATTCCACCACTGGTTGTGCCCATCGTCCTCCCCTCTGCAAACACTCTGCGCATAGATCAGCCAAGATTCTCCATCAGTGTTGAGTAAAGCCTTAAGGACAGACATAATATACTGTATCTTTCTCTGGCACTATTCGCACTATATTTTAAACTTTATTTTTTTCATTTATTCGTATTTCTTAACCGCTCATCTCTCTTGGAGAGATTACTGAATTCATTCCTTTTGTCAGAATCTAAAAGGACATTTTTACTGGGGGAGGGATTTCTACTGAAGAATATTAGCCATTGTCTACAGTATTATTTGGGCCCTTTTAGATTTGACACATTTTTTCTTATTTCTGCTGCAAGGTCGCTGAGCGGGCAAAGGGGGAGTTGGAAAGGGCAACTCGGAATCGTTATCTTGTTTGTATTCTTTTAGGTCTGGTTCTATGAGAACTTTCTCAGGACATTTCACACCTGTGATGGGAAGTGTCTTAAGGGGTCATTGGATCTCTTTTTGAAATGATTGGAGGGAAGTTAACATGTGATAATTGGTGGGGTGGAACTTTCAGTTTTACTTGGGTGGAGAAAGCCCGGGAACTTTAGAATGTCCCCACAGAGCATGTGATGCTCAGGTCTAGCCATTTGTGTATGGGTGGGGTGTGTGTGAATATAGAACATCATGCCACCTCCTGGTTAGTGGGTTCTTTTGCCTTGGCTGGTAACAAGATGGGCAAGCTTTTTGTTAAACGCTGGGAGATGAATGGAAGGGAAAATTTGGAAGATGTGCAATCAAAGAACTGCTCTGCACCTTTCAAAACTTTAATCCTCTTCCTCCTGACTTTTTCATTTTCAATTCCTTTTGTGTTTGCGTTTCAAATGAGAGCTTATTATCATTTACCGTATTCTACGTTTCATTTATTGCCTTGAGCATGCTTTAGATAGCAACATGGGACATAAATCATATAAATAAAGATAAGGGGTCTGGAGACTAAATCATGTGATGAACCACTACGGTATGCTTAGCGCAATGAAGAGAAGGCCTAGGAGAGACAGGATAGCAGTCTTCCAATACAGGTAATCCTCATCTCACAACAGTTCATTTAGTGACCATTCAAAGTTACAACAGCACTGAAAAAAGTGCCTTAGGACCGTTTTTCAGTTACAACTTTTACAGCATCCTCATGATCAGAATTCACATGCTTGGCAACTGGTTCATACTTACCTAACCCTAACCTTAACCCTAACTCTAACCCCGTTACAGTATTGGCTGCCAGTGGACTGGTGACTGAGGGTTGGGATTTGAATGTTAACGCTGTTGGAAGTTAGTACCCACCCCTCTCCTAGGAAAAAATGAAATATTCCAGGAAATATTAAAAGGCAGAATATTTC
>JAEANM010023032.1:0-11462 GCA_017656035.1 Myanophis thanlyinensis
AGAAAGAAAGAAAGAAAGAAAGATAGATAGATCATCTATCTAAATAAATCTATATTATGATGAAAGAGAGATAATAGATCAATATAGATGGTTATATAGGATGGACAAGACAGACAGATTTCTCTGAGAGGAATTATGCACAGGATAGCAACCTAAGACAGATTCCATTATTTTCTGTGGGAACTAGTCACCAGTTCCCATTGAATTATGAATTATGGCTGAATTGTGACTTTAATTTGAAACTGTTGGCCAGGATCAGTAATGGAGACTGAAGTGGAATCTAATCAGATTCAATGGTTCTTGTATAAGTAGCAAAGAAAACAGTGAAATAATTTGATGATTTCATCTTCTCTAGAGCTTCCAAGATGCCAATGCAGGAAATATGACACCAGATAATACCACTCACTTTGCCTTGGATGTACATACTAAAAATTTGCTGGGTTTTTTTTTCTGCACCACATGCTGCCTTGACTATTCAGAGAACGCTTTTCCTAGATCATAGAAAGAAATCCAAATAGATTTAGTTCTTTTCATCTAGCAATGCTTCCAAAAGTGCTTTGTGGGGACATCTCCATGAGACAATTAAGACCTTATACAGGTGGTCCTCGCTTACTGACTATACTGCTCATTCGATATTACAATGCTGTAAAAAAAACAGCTTTATGCCCAGTCCTTGCATTAATGACCATTGCAGCATCCTGAAGTCAGGTGATTGCCTTTCGGATGCTTCACAACCAGCTTAGAGTTAATTGTAATAAAGATAATAAAATAACATTGTAAGTGCAAATCATGTAATGTTCTGCTTAGCAATTGCAGTGCTTAGGAATGGAGTCCCAATTTTGGTCACTAAGTGAGGACTACCTGTATTGGGAACAAAATGTGTGCATATGTGTGCGTGTGAGAGAGAAAATTTGTGAATATTCTGTCCTCTAGATATTGCCCAGATCATGATCCAAACTCATTTTGATTATGCCTTGTCTCAATTAGCAATGTTGTGTGTGCCCAGAATTGTCGCTGCAAATACTACCCCTTCTAAAACCTGGCTAATCGGATGTCTAACCCATCAAATCTGTGTGAATTCTATTGATCTGTAAGCCTAGAAAAAGCTATGGAAAACTGTGTTCCAGATGCTGATGGTAGCTTTCCAGGCACCAGTGGTTAATTAAAGAAGTGGTGACTACCTCAAGACTACTCGATACTTATGCTGTATTCCTATTTCTATAACTTAATCTCCATCTGTTCCCAGCCTGTTCCCAGGTACATAGCTAGAGAGGCCACCCTCGCAACTGTGGTTCAGTTAAATGGGGGAGGGCAGAAAACATGAAACATACCGTGTATCTTTTTCTTTCCAAAGGGACTCCAAGGTGAACGTGGGACAGCTGGATTCCCTGGATCTAAAGGAGAACCAGTGAGTATTGAATCCAACTGATAATTTCAGAGAAGCCTTGAGCTATGCAGGGAGCCTGTTGATTCAGACCAGTTTTCTCCAGCCTGGCTCTATACCAGGGGTGTCAAACTGGATTTCTTTGAGGGCCGGATCAGCATTATAGTACTCTGCTGGCTGGCCGGGATGGGAGGGAGAGATGGGATGGGGCAGATGCCTCCTGCAGCACCCTGCCAGCCAAAATGGGGCACAGGGGGGTGCACATGGCCACACTGTACCCCGTTTTGGCTGGCAGAGTGCTGCAAGAGACCATCCAGGCCAAAAATGGGGTATGGGGGAAATGGGCACCTTGTTTTGGCTGCCAGAGGTACTGCAGGCCAGTCTTTGCTATTTCCAAGCCAGCCCCATGGGCCAGATTTAAGCGCCCTTGCAGGCCAGATGTGGCCTGCGGGCCTTGAGTTTGACACGCCTGCTCTATATGGATCAAATGAGACAGCAATTTGTCTGCAAGATGCTATGTTGGGAAAGACAGGTCTGAGCACCCTTCAATGGAATGGCTTAGAAGACTGATGGCAAGCCTCGTGGATGGGTGCAATTGAGATTGATTGAAAACATTTTGGTGTGATCATGAGTCCGAATGCCTCAAATAACAAGTTACAGATGATTGGAGGCAGGAGCTGGAATGCCCCGATTCTCTTTTTTTAAGCGGGTGATGGAAAATGTGAAAAGTGTTTCTCGTAATCAACCACAAACAGATGATATCAGATCTGGAAAACCTATAATTAGAGGTAGTGTCCATGGGCATCCAGCTGTTGTTGGGCCTCTTCTATCTCTGATTTAAGGGCTTCAAATAGATTCTTCTAATTAGCAGTGACAAGTAAATGGAGGACTCTAGAGGCATTTATTTCCTCTGAAGATGCCACGGAAGTGACAATATTCCATTGAGTCTTTCCCTCTATGCCTAGGGTCCCTCTCTGCCTAGAGAGAGAAAAAAATCAGATAAGGATGCTAAGTGAATGGTGGAAGGGATGACATTAAATGGGTTGGTGAAGAACATCTCCTCATCTTCTGAGCAGTGAGGGCATTGTAACTGGCTACATTCAAAATAGAAGTTATTTTATAAAAGCACTTGCTGCGTGCTATCAAACTGCCTAACTGTCCACAAAGCATTAACCATCCCGATTTAAAGTGACAATTTTAGTCTGCTGAACAATTAGGGAGGCAAGGCTAGGTAAGCCAGAAAAGGTCTAGACTAAGAATGTCTTAGCACGCTTAACCTTATTACTGAATTAATCTGTTTAGGGTTTGCACAGTAGGAACTATGAGCTGAGTGGCACCTCCAACTGCCCCCAATGCCCCTGAAATAAAAGCTGAACGTGTTGCATCAAAGTAGCCAGCAACTTTGGGGCTGATTTAGTCCATCCTGTCATCTGAACATAGTAGCTACACAATGTACAGGTCTAGAAAAGTTTCATGCATTCAAGGATCCCCTTTCCATTCTACAGTAATCTCTCTCCTCTATATGTACTGTATATCCCTTACTTTGGTGTTTCTCAATCTTGGCCACTAGTTTCCCTTCCTAGCTGGGGAATTCTGGGAGTTGAAGTCCACATATCTTAAAGTGGCCAAGGTTGAAAAACATTGCCTTAGTTCCATGATTCCAACTTTAATCTAAGGAATTCTAAACTTGATCTGATCTAGATCTAAGAAATTCTAATCCAGTTGGAATCCTCACTTGAGCTGCAAGGTTGCAGTAAAAGAGGACGGCTCTCCACCCCTTTATTATTCTGACTGAGGACTTGACAAGATGACCAAGAAGGGCCACCACTCCCTGTTCAAGGAACTTGAGCACAAGGAGACAGATCCTGCTGCATATTGCAGAAAGGGTTAAATGAGAAAAGGAGGACTTGCCTTCTAGGTCTCTAGCATCTACCTGAACATCAAAGTGGAACTGTGTGGGTGCCATAGAGAGTTGGTTCTGTCAAGTTAACCTGAAGCCTCAATCCTAGCTGGCATTGAGATGTTTTCCATGTTCTTCTCTTTAGGGTCCTCCAGGTCAGCCTGGATATCCTGGATCAGTAGGACCCCCTGGGCTCCCTGTAAGTATGACTTGTCTTTGTATCCCGTCTACAGCCTGAATCTCAATGAGTGTGTACCTCGTACTCCCTCTTTTAATTTCTCCCCACTGCTACTGTCCTGTGAGGGCAATTCAGAAGGGTTTGCAGAGTGAGATGGGCATAATATAAACTATGCCAGATGACAGATAAAAGATAGGGGATGGATGGATGGATGAACGGACAGACAGACATTGCAGCTCATTTTGGGAGTTCCTTGGCTGCAGATGGGCCTGGACCTGGGCTTCCTAGTTCCTGCTAAAGAGATGGGCTGAGTGGCTACATAATGCCTTGCCTTTGGGACTTAAGAAGGAACCCACTGCCACCCAAAAACCATTTTCTGAATCCCAAGAAAGACATTGGATGATCTTCAGCTACCCACAGTGGAGCAGAAATGCCTTGTAAACAAACAAACAAAAAAAAAGACTTTCTTCTGACTCAAAGTTTGCTCCCATTTCTCTTCTTCTCACATGATTCTCTTTAGAATACAGTATATCCTTTGAAGGCCCTATTGGATTTTGATTGGATGTAGGGGAAAATGTAAAGCATTCGTATTTTATCATGCATATTAACTTTTTACCATTTTTAGAATCAATATTTGAAAATCTAAAACGTTGGTTTCAAAAGCAGCATTTGCCAAACATTTGACCTTTTATAAAAAATTTATTTGCAGACCTTTTATTATTTTATTAGAGAAATGGAAGAGAGGGGGAATTCTTATGTTGTTGCAGTGCTCACTTGACAGCTTTGGCTGTTATTAATTGCTAGATTAGTGTAGTGATAAAGGCACATGGTTAGAAACCAGGAGACTGTGGGTCCTAGTCCCACCTTAGGCACGAAGCCAACTGGTGACCTTGGGCCAATCCTTTCCTAGGGGTGACCCCCTAGGAAATGGAGAATGACAAACCAACTACTTCTGAAAATCTTAATCAAGAAAACTGCAGGGACATGTCCGAGAAGAATTAAAAATGATTGAATGGAAGGAGGGGAATTGCTGTTATAATACTGCTGACAATATTCCTTTATCATGTTTATCTATTTGCATGCCATTAGGGTTCCAAAGGGGAACGGGGCTATGTTGGACCATCAGGAGAGAAAGGAGAATCGGTAAGTAACTGGAAGAGGGTTTATTTTAAATGTCCTTTCCTGTAATCTTTTCAGAGCTCATCCTCAGAAATTGGGATGCTTGTGACTGGACCTTCCTCCTATTTTTGCAAAGCTCTCTCCTATATTTACAGCTTCAAGTTATATCCTCAAAGGCCTTTAAAAAATATCATCGGTATCCATTTTATTCCGTAGTAGCTATATCTGCATTTTTAAAAAGTGTTTTAATTTATTGCTTTAACTGTTTAACATTGCTGTAAATCTTCCTGAAATAGGGAAAGGGCAAGAAATGCATTAAGATTCATATTAAGTTAGGTAAATATAAAATACCTTGGTGAGGTAAGCTGCCGTACTACTCTAAGGGCATTGCAAAGGGGTAGCCCTGGTTTTAGTTTTGCATTTTTCAACAATGACACTTTGAAGATGTGTGGATTTCAACTGGTCAATGAATTCTGGGAATTGAAGTCCACATATCTTCAGGCTGCCAAGATTAAGAAACACTGTTTTAGCTGAAGCAGATTTCCTCATTATCAAACAACATTCTGACCAAAAGTCTGCAATTCCATAAATTCTTGATGTGTTCTCCTTTATCATTTCTCTGCATCAGCAATTTCATGACATGATAGCTGTATTCCGGTACTCGAGGGACTGTCACAGAGAAGAGAGAATTGACTTATTCTCCAGAGCACTCGGAGGCAGGACAAAGAAGCAATGGGTGGAAGATCATTAAAGAGAGATCTAGTCTAGAATTACAGAGAAATTTTCTGACAGTGAGAACAATTAATCAATGGAATAGCTTGCCTCCTTAGAATCATAGGTGCTCCATCACTGGACAAACATCTGTCTAGGGAAGTATGAAGTCTTCTGCCATGAGCAGAGTGTTGGACTAGATAGAACAGAGGTCTCCAACCTTGGCAACTTTAAGACTTGTGGACTTCAACTCCCAGAATTCCTCAGCCAGCACCCCTGGACTAGAAGACTTCCAGGTCACTTCCAGCCCTATAATTCTATGGTAGTCACTCTCTCTGAATCTAACAAACCAAGAAAGTTAACGTCAAGTTCAACCCAAAACAAATTATGGAGAAGAACAAAGCTTACAGGCTGGCACCTTGCATCCCAATATGTCCCCTGCCCCCCCCCCCCAAAGAGAATTGTCCCTTCCAGTTTACCCCAGAAAAAACATATACTCCAAGGAGCTAATTACATTTGCCACCCATTCATTTCATCTGGGCTACAATATGTGTGGGGAGAACTGAAAGGAAGAGAAATTAGGGACCAGATCACCAAGAATCAAAAGAGCCGAGATCCACCACGCGTTCATTCTCTACCGAAACAGACTGATGGGTTGAGAGACCCAAGGGCTGGTTGTCTGAAAGACCATCTTACTGAAATTGCTGTAGATTAGCCTTTCCAAGCCTGATCCTTTTTAGGAGCATTTGCCACAACATCCACCATCTCCTGCCAGCATGTAAGTCAGAAAAAAACCGACTTACAACTGACTACGGTTCTTTGGTTGTTTTGTTTTAAAGGATTTTCGAAGCGCCCCTGGCAGATTTTACATATCACTTTTGGAGCCTCTTGCATGTAAACAATTTTACGAGTATCTCAGTAAGGCATAACTATCTGTGGAATGTTCCTTAATGATGATCCATAAATTCTAGACACACTCTCACAAATGATGTCAAGGCTCTCGTAATTTTTATTTATATATTAGATTAGATTTATTAAGTCTGCAATTTAGTAAATAAAAATAATAAACAGGTTTATGGAATTGTGTGCTTGTTCTTTTTAAAACTGCCCTACTCTCTGAAGTCATTATTGTTAGCTCAACAATTGCCAGCTCAAGAGCTTATCTGTTCCATTCCATCCTCTACTATAAGCAGTCTTAATTTCTAGGAATGGTGCTGATGAAATGTCTCCTTTTGCTCTCCAGGGACCCCCTGGCATAGATGGACCTATAGGACCCATAGGCCCTGCGGTAAGCTTACCAACTCACTTAACATATGGCATGAAATGACTAATCAAATCTTTGGTTGCAACCAAGGCATCTGGTTGGTGGAAATCCTGGGTGTGGTAGTGCAGGAGATCTTGAGGCCTCTGCCATCACTGAGAACCCTGACCTGCAGCAAGCCTCGTCTTCTTTAGCAAATGGTTTGATGGGAAATTGTTTTGCAAACAACAGGTTTGATAGGTCTTGCCTTGAGGGGTTTTCAATCTAAAAAACAGGCAGCAGTCACAGTATCAAAGGTTGGGTATCAGAGGTTGAGTAAACAGGGTAAACTTTTGTAATCTCCTTAGATATATATATATATACTAGTTGGCATGTTTGAGAATGCAGGAAGGGAATATATTTTGTGTGCCTTATATATGATCTAGGTTATAGTTCTCACTAAGAAGGGTGAACCTGGCTCTGGCATTTATCACACCAGGATGGTGGGGAGGGCTCTGATTATTTGAACGGCTCTCTGGATTCAAAACTGCTCTACAAATTGAGAAGGAGCATGTCAGGGACAAAGGTTCCAACTTTCATTCATTCATCATCTAAGCCTGCCAGACACTGACTAACCAGCCCAGGGAGAAGTTCAAGTCTGCAGTGCAACAACTCCAGGCAAAGAGCACCAATGTTATTATTCTTTCCTTGCATCAGGGTCCCAGAGGGGAACGGGGATTGCCAGGCAGCTCAGGAGAAAAAGGAGACCAGGTAAGATATTCTGGGCCAGGAGCGTTCCACTCTGAAAGTGGCCACCACATGGAGCAATGTGCCCACAGACTACACCCAAAGAGAGGCAGGGTGTCCTTCTTTTCTGGCACTGCAACAGTGTACCTTGGGGTGTTGGGAGTGTCTCAAGCTTCCAGTTGGCACATCTGCTTTCCACATTTCCCTCCCAAGCCTCCCCTTACATTCCAATATCTTCCCTCCCCCCACCTCCCATTACTGTTGTCTGGTTGCAAGGGAGGCTGCATAGGGACTCAACCATAACAGTTTTTATGGCATTGGACATATAACACCCATAAAAAATGGGTATAGCTTTCATCGCTCCATCATGGCCACCTTCTTGATTGTTTTGGCTTATAGGTAGTCCTCAACTTATGACCACAACTGAGCTCAAAATTTCTGTTGCTAAGTGAGACATTTCTTAGGTGATTCCCCCCCCCAAATTTACAACCTTTCTTATTGCAGTTGTTAAGTGAATCACTGCAGTTGATAAATTAGTAACACGGTTGTTAAGTGAACCTGGCTTCTTCATTGACTTTGCTTGTCAGAAGGTCACAAAATGTGATCACATGACCCAGGGACACTGCAATCTGAAGTATGACTACGTGACCATGGGATGCTGCAATGCTTATAGGTGTGAAAAATGGTCATCAATCACTTTTTGCAGTGCCGTTGTAACTTTGAATGGTTACTCAATGAATCATTGCAAGTTGAGGACTACCTGTACTTGTGGACATCTCTGAGTCTTAGTTTGCCTCATCTTCTTACATGTTTCTGGGTAACTAACATAGAAGATAAATCCAGACATATGTCTTGTGGTTCCCCTTGTGACATTCTCACAAAATTTTCTGGCAAAACTCACCACTCTAATGAGCTCCGTTGGCTGTTCATCTCTTGTACTACTTTGGATTGAATACTGTTTCTGCCCCAATCTTCCCCATCAAACCAAAATCTCCTGGGGCAGCATCCATCAACAACCCACAGTAGTAAGGATTGGAATCTGTGTTCTGTCAGTCTTGGTCCTTTCCAGGATCTCTCCATTCGACCGTCATGGCTCTTATTTTTCAACAAAAGATGGAAAAAATTGATTTAAAAAAAAATGCCATTGGGGCACAGGAGATCCTCTTTCCATCATGTGCCTCTCACATTTCCATTTTTCCAGTTTGGCAGCTTAGAGGCTTAAAACTTATCCATCCAAGAACTGACCAGGTTTAGTTCTGCTGAATCTCAAAAACTCCATAGAAGGTTTTCATAACTTCAAATTTCTTGTCTTAAGAGCCACCTAGCCACATCTAAGTTTTCCTTGTTAAAGGAGAGAAGAGGGGAGGGGAGGGGAGGGGAAAGTAAGGAAGTCCTTTAAGAGCTTGATGTCACCTGAGTAAATAATACAGAAATCCAATACAGTAGTTATTTCTCCTTGCTTCCTTCTGAGAGCTTTTTTCCTCTTCCCAGTTTAGTCGTCTGCCCTGAGATTTCTCTGTGGTTTCCCATCCAAAATGCTAATCTGGTTTTACTCAGTTTAGCTTTTCATAGCAGCCCAGCTTGCAACAAAGGGGGGGGGGGGTATTTTGCATATTTATCTTGGGCGTTACTAGGTATTAATCTACATTTATTTTATTCACAGGGTTTTCAAGGCCAGCCCGGTTTTCCAGGAGCACCGGTAAGTTTGGTAATCCCAAAATATTTTGTCCTGGAGTGTCACGTTTCTTTAGAGACAATCACAGTTGTAAAATGTCTGTGAGTTGAAACAGTGCATGACCACAGTAAAGGCTCACAGAGCCTCTTCCAACAGATCCCAATGACATTATTTAAGATTCTCTTTAGGGATAAGATTCCCAAGAGAAATCTGTTTAAGAAGAAAAGCAATACTAGTATAAGGAAAAAGAAATGTACTAATAGAAAAGAATATTTATAGCACAGAGCTGAACTTCGGGCTCCTTGGTGCTCTGTTTTCTTGTATAACCCAACTAGGTAACATCACCAGAGCACTGACAATTAGAACAATTAATCAGTGGAAAGACTTGCCTCCAGAAGTTGTGGGTTTTTATGAACCATTTGTCTGAAATGGTATAAGGTTTTCTACTTGAGCAGGGAGTTGGACTGGAAGACCTCCAAGGTCTCTTCCAACTCTCTTATTTTGTTATTACTACAAACGTTGCTGGACTAAAGCTAAGAAGATAGTGAAGGACCCCAGCCACTCTAACAATGGACTGTTTGCCACGATGCGGTCAGGAAAGCGTTTTCGCTCTCTGAAGGCCAACACAGAGAGACCGAGAAGAAGCTTCTTTCCACAGGCAATACGGACTCTAAACCAGAAACCACAAGAATACTCAGGACTATAACAGGAACCCCGATTGTACCTCATTCCTAACTTTCCAAACCATTCCTAACTTATTTCCTAACCCATCCTCCTATCTTGTCTAGACTACTCCTCTGCCCTACTATCAATCGTGGTCGTGGGCAGTCGCGTAAGCATTTCCCTGCATATCGTACCATGTATGACTGTGTACGTGACGAATAAAATCTGAATTTGAATTTATTCTGTGGGTAATGAAGCATCTTCGAGAAAACAACTAAGCTCAAAAAACAAACATCCCAGTCCTTTCTCTGGCAATACAGAAATGGAAAGGGGTTTTTTTCCCCCAAGCTTCCAATCACCTTTCTCCAATTTGATGCCATCCAGATATGGTCTGAACCAGGTGGGATGGAAATTGGTAATCCGGCATAACTGGGAGAACCTCAGCATGAAAAATTCTGCTTGAAGCTAACCAAAGATACCACCTGTGAAGGCTTCATCAGATCTTCACACAGCCACACAACTTTCTGCCCAGTTTTCTCACTTCCTGGCTGCTACCTGGGGTAGAAAATCTCAGTTGGGGCCTCCCCTAAGCCCTGTAGGACAAAACATCAACTCATCTTCCATTCAGAGATCAGCATGAGTGTGCTTTTCACCACAGTGCTCACGTCAAAATCTCATTACACCATGAAGCACCTGAACCAAACTAAAATCTCAAAAGCTCCAAAGTTAGATAAGGAATAAAATTAGTGGGGAGTTCTGATTTTTGCAGAGCGTCTGTCCCCACTCTATGATAGAAATGTATAGTAGCCCAATTCAGGTAATTTAGATATATTGCAGAATCCATATTGCAGAATCCATGTGGAATCATGTCCTATTACAAGATCCCACGCTTAGATCAAATAGACCTTTTCTTATTAATGTAGCATGTTTAGTGTTCTGAAGTCATTGCTGGTGTCTTTTTCAGGGTCCTCCAGGATTTCCAGGAAAAGCAGGATCTCCTGGACCTCAAGGACCCCCGGCAGAAAAGGTGAGTGACCAAAATCAACTCTTGAGGGGAGGGAAGAGAAACGATGCAGGACCAATTTTGCAAGAAGCAGGAAGGATGTAAACACACCTGCCACCTGATTTCAATGGGAGCAAAATTGCACCAGCCCATGAAACACCCTTTTCCTTGGCGTTCTCATTCACACAGAGAAGTTGTCTGAGAAAGATGCATCAAGAAAATTATATATATTAAGGGGTAATTGAGCTGAAATGATACGGTAGCACTTCTGTATAAAAGCATAGATGTGGTATGTTTCTAAAAATATATTAGGGAAAGACATATACAAAACCATACACATAAGGTGCAAATAATTCTCTTACAATTGATTTTCCTGGAGTTTTTTTTTTTTCCAGCTGTAAAAATACTGATGGAGGAAAAAAATGCCTGGAAATCCATGTGGTTAACCTAACTACTGACTTAGTGCTGTTATAAACTGTTGGAGAAAAGGAATTCTCCAGGCTCCTGGGCTTGAAGAAGACGGGTGGGTTATTCTTTCAAACTGAAGAATAAGCCCCAAAGAAACAAAACATGAAGGTCAACTTCCCTGCTGGCCTTGAAATTTTATACCAATTGCTGAACTGTTGCTAGTTGCTACAGAAGCAGCATGGCTTCCTCCTTCCTCCTTTTTTCTGCACTTATCTGCAGGCAAAATTGGGATAATGACAGCATGGGCTCTGCATCTCCCTTCCTCTCCCTCTATCACCAGTGTTAGGAATGTTAAAGTCTAACAGTAGTTGGGTAGGCAATATATAAACCAGGATTATCATTTTGTGAATTATGATGTACTGTTGCTTTAAAGC
>JAEANM010023033.1:0-11462 GCA_017656035.1 Myanophis thanlyinensis
CCCGGCCCCTCTGTCAAATTTTAGAAACCATTGTGGCCCGCGAGTCAAAAAGTTTGCCCACCCCTGCCCTATACCATCCCAGTCAAATGGCTGTCCAATCTCTTCTTAAAAACCTCCAGCAAGAGAGCATCTACAACCTCCAGAGGCAAGCTATTCCACACTGATTAAATGTTCTCACAGTCGGGAAATTTCTCCTTGAAATATATCTGCTTGTAAATCTAGGATGGACTTCTCAAGATGATGTATTATAGATTTGAAGTGGGAACCAGTTTTGTTTTTGTTTTTAAATAGGTAGGTTGGTCTATGAAAAAAATTGAAAATAACATTGATTCATTTCTGCTGTCATCTCACCCCTAGTCCTTCTCTTTGTTAGACTAGACCAGTGGTGGTGAACCTTTTATTTACCGAGTGCCGAAAAGTACATGCTTTGTGTGTGCCATCTGCACTGCACTTGTGTCAGCTCCTCCATGTATGCTGCATGTGCAACCGCACCATCTGCGCATGCATGCAGCTTTTGCATGTGCAGTGCATGCACACTGCACGCAGGCACTCATGCACACGTGAGCAATCACGTGTGCATGCGCAGGAGAGCTCTGAAGACCAGCTGGATTTCCTGCTGCAATCGCCTGCATGCACAGCAGAGGCCCAAAGCCCAGCTGGGTTTCTGTAATCACTCATTTGTGCATGTGCATGCTCAGCTGGAGGTAAGTTGGCTGACAGCTTGTGTGCCCAGCAAGATGGCTCTGTGTGCCACCTGTGGCACCCGTGCCATAGGTTTGCCATCATGGGACTAGACTAACATCTATACTTATAGAAAGACTATAGCGCTGCTGTGGCATAGTGGTTAGAGTGCAGTCCTGCAGGCTACTTCTGCTGACTGCTGGCTGACTGTAATTTGGCAGTTCGAATCTCACCAGGTTCAAGGTTGACACAGCCTTCTGTCCTTCTGAGGTCGGTAAAGTGAGGACCCAGATCGTTGGGGCAATAGGCTGACTCTGTGAACCGCTTAGAGAGGGCTGAAAAAGCACAGTGAAGCTATATATGAGTTTAAATGCTATTGCTATTCCTTCCATCCATCCATGAATGATTTGCAGTGGTTAGAATGCAGTACTGCAGGCTGACTGCCCACTGCCAGCAGTTCGATTCTCACCAGCTCAAGGTTGACTGAGCCTTCCATCCTTCCGAGGTCGGTAAAATGAGGACCCAGATTGTTTGGGGGGGGGGGGGGAGGCAACAGGCTGACTCTGTAAACCGCTTACACAGGGCTGTAAAAGCACTGTGAAGCAGTATATAAGTCTAAGTGCTATTACTATAGGCTTCAGCTAATTGCCTAGCAGTTGAAACTGCCAATTGGCTTAGTGAAGGACCTGTCTTAGATTGCTGACTGTCACATATTCAAAATTCAGATGCTTGGCAACGGACTCATGTTTATGACGGTTGCCGTGTGCCATGGTTATGTTTGTGACCGTCTGACAAGTGAAATTAAGCCAAATTCGTTTAACAACCTTGTTACCAACTTAACAACTGCAATGATTCACTTAACAGTGGCAAGAAAGGTCATAAAATGGGGCAAAACTCACTTAACTCTCACTTAGCAACAGAAAATTTGGGCTACATTGTGGTCGTAAGTCGAGGACTACTGTACTGTTTGTCAAGTGCCTTGTTCTTTTTTGCAGGAAATGGGAAAATCAATTTATGGATTTGATGATTGTTAAAAAATTTAAATTTTAAAAAAATGCTTGGGTGGGAAATGGATATTATAGTGTTAAATGAAGAGTTGAATATCAGTATTTCTCATAACCTTGGAAGAAGAAATCAGAATTCATGGTTTTGAATATATTTTTGTTTTCCTTTTTAAAAATATTTTTCTGGGCATCTCTATTTTTCTCCTCCTTTGTCTTTCTTATTGTTAGTTTATGCTAGTTTTCATTTGTATGTTTTGTAAAAGTAATAAAATAATCAATACGGCCAAATTCTTTGTTCTTCCTGTCATTGGAAGATCTGCAAGTTGCATTCCTTTCAATACCCACAAAGAAACGGATGAAACATTTTTTTTCCATTTGGCTTTCTTTAATATAGATATAATAATAATAATAATATAATATAATATATTAATAATAACCAAAATGCCAGAAGGTTTGTATGTGCTTACCATATAAAAACATTAATTTTTCAGAAGGATACAATACAGAAAAATCATTGAAATTAAAAAAAAAGTTTTTTTTTTAGGCTTTCTAAACCTATCGATACAATAGTTTAAAAGACAAAGATTTATAGTTAAAATATGTGCAGGTTATGGATGGAGGAATACGAGTTCTTCAGTAATACCAGTTTTTATTTTATCTGTGTTATCAATGAGAACAATTAATGTGTGGGCATTTTATATTACATGCTTGGAGTCTACATAATCTCCCTCCCACCCTGAATGGAAACCAGTTGTAGGTTCAAACTTTAAACTTGGACTGAGATGTATCATCTTTGTTGGAATGAATGCCAGGCGAAACCCAGATCAAAATGGCCTAATCCAACCATAGCTTGAAGAATACGGTAGGTTTCAAGCCACAATAGAGACCGTGTTAATTTGACCACGGACCATCTGATAAAGAGGACAGAAGGTTGCCTTGTCTAATAAAAAATAAATGGCATATCTCTAAGGAGGAGAACGAGAAGGAGGAGTTGATCTTAAGAGAGCATTTTCTAAAAGCGGTGGAATTATCTAACAAAGATAATCTCTATAAACGCTGCCTTCCTTTCTCAGAATAACGTTTCATCTGATTAGATTCTCCCCAACAATGGATAATCAGATGATCTGGGTTAACATACAGGCACGAAATAGTCACCCTCTTCAAACTGGCTTGGACTGGCATCTGGACTACTCAAAGTAGGATGAAGTATGAAGGGATTGTGGCTGGTCACCGCTAATCTAGATAATCTCTGAGGATTTCTTGAGATCAGAATCATTCAGGTTTTTTTTTATACCGGATATACTTTTTGTTGGAGTTTTTCTGGGCTTAGAAAGATCAATACCAAGGTAGAGGTCACATTATTTTTATTTATTTTTTTTGCAGATGGTTTGACTTAATTTTCAGAGAAATTTCCCTCAGCATGACAGTTCAGAAGTCGGGATCACGTTGCTGCATTCGTAATTCGTATGCACTTTGAAATTTGAATTTGCCTTCATTCATGGAATCTGAAATCTTTGGGATCGGTTGGTAATGGGGAACGGGTTTGGGGGGAGGAATCTTAGCTAAGTTTTGGCTGAGAATGGTGCTACCTCTATTTTCATTGGCCAGGCTCGTCTAAACCCTGCAAAGGGGTCTAAAACTTTGCACTGAAAAAAGTTTTATTGGAACACAAAGCACTGGCAAACATCTGCCAAACCATAATTTCTACTTAGAGTTGATTATTTTAAAAACCCAGAATACCAATTAAAAGATTGTGTAATTTATGAGATTCCTTCTAAAACAGCTCCTTCAGACTTTGTAACCTTCAGACGAGCTGGACTTCAGTCTCCAGAAATCACTTGCTATGAAGGATCTTTGGTTGAGAGAGAGTTGGAGTAAAAGATACCAGCGCAATTTAGCTATGATAATCTCAGTCTGATAAACCATAGTTTGCCTCTGTGCCAATGAGAGTAAGGGTGTGCTACAGCCTCTCTTTCTTATACTTTCTCACATGCCTCAAAGCATCCCACTGGTTCCCTTGTTGTGTTGGCCTAGTTGTGTTATCCTTATTGGCATGGCTGGGTTGAGTTAGATACTGGTATTTGGAGAATTGACATCCAGGCAACCTGCCAATGAGGAATAAACTTAATACTGGGTGCATCTTTTAAGCCTGCTGGATATATACAAACATAGATCTAGAGTGTAACCTCATGGGAAATTGTCTCCCTACAACAGTCCACAAATTTGACCACATGCCGTTAACCATTTTGTAAGATATGCACTAAAAGTCTTTGGGGAAGATACCAGGAATATTTTCTTTCTACAAATCAGCTAAGAATCAAGAGGAAAAAAATGTAGAAGAAGAAATCAGAAGAAATCTTCCTACAGAAGAAATCTAGTACTTTTGCTATGGTGGAGCTATTTCCTTTAGCCGTTAGAAACTCGTGAGTTTAAAAAAACATGGTCCAATTAGAATTTTAATAAACGCGGCATGAAATAGGCAGTAAGAATTAAGTGCACTTTTCTGTAACCGTACGGATGGCTTTTAGCTGGGAATGTTTACAGCTCCAAAACATAGATAAATGTAGCTTACGGGGAGGAGGAAAAATACACCACCCTCACTCTCAGTGAGTTGTTCCGTTAACAAATGTTCCGTTTACATCTGAAAAGCAAGCTGTGATTTAAGAACCGACTGCAAAGAGAATTGCAATGCATGACCGTGATCCAAATCTATAAATCAAGTGAATAGTTCTTAAATCTCCCACTCTAAATTAAATCCAAGTCTGGCTCAAACAAACATTGCCAATGTACCATTAAGGTCTGTGCAAGGAGGATGGATAACATTTTTTTATGATTTCGTTTTCATAAAGTTACACGGTCTGAACTGGAAAATCCAGACGACTCTTATATCTAGTGCCTACCCAGAGTTTTGCAACCGAGACTTCTGCTCGGAAACTTCTGCTGTGTGCCGGTTCAGATCTCACCAGGCTCAAGGTTGACTCAGCCTTCGATCCTTCCAAGGTGGGTAAAATGAGGACCCAGATTGTTGGGGGCAATAGGCTGACTCTAAACTGCTTAGAGAGGGTTTACAAGCACTATAAAGCGGTATATAAATCTAAGTGCAATTGCTATTGCTATGTGTATTTTCAGTCTGGTAAATCCTTGCTTTTCAGCTCTGCTCGTTAGATCTGAACTGAGTCAACTGTCCTTTGGTCCTGTAACTTAAGGTAGATTTTGGACATTGCCGTAAAGACACACCCAGTGATGCTCTTTTGTCTCTCTTTCTCGTCACACTTTTTGAGCACAGCACTCTTACATAATCCTACCACAATGTCTTTCTGCTGTGTGTTTTCCTACCACCTCATCTTGCAATTGATGCCCTGCTGCTGGACATACCATGCAGTTTTATTCAAGATTTGGGAGAGAGGGGTGGAACGGAAGAACAGATAAGGGACGGGATACCCTTTGATGTTTCTTCTTAGAATAAGGGACTTTCTAGTCTAAACCCCTGCTCAGACAGGAACCCCTGAACCATTTCAGACAAATAGTTGTCCAATCTTTTCTTTAAAAAAGCTCCAGTTTTTGGAGTGCCCACAACTTCTGGTTTAATTTTTTTTAAAAGGGAATATAAAAAGGAAATGGAGATGCACTCCAACCTCTTTTCTTCAAAAGAGGTCTCCACGTGACATCTACTCACTCTTTAAAAATCAACCACTTCAACTGCCTTTCAAAAAAAATCTCCAAGGTAGGACCCAGCATGGATCCGGTGAAACAAAAAAAGGCATTTGAGTGTTCTCTCATTTGGCACAATTCCCATGTAAGCAAGGAGACATTGGGGCAGATGACCCTTTGGGAGAAAGAAGCCCAGATGCCTTCAACATCGTTATGATATTGTGACAGCCCATCAAGTGTATTGAGAAAAAGATGAATGAGAGAACTCGAGACATTTTAACCTGCTTTACCTTGCAGCGTGGAATCGATTTAGGGATCTTATTCTAAAAAAGGGGGGATTGAAAAAGAAAGCCATATACAAGGAACATAGATTTGTTTCATTTAAAAAAAAAACCACAATCCCTCAGTCCTGAATAGAAGAGAGAAATGATTAAAAGAATAAAGAAAAACCCTTCACAGGCAGAAATATCAATACTTTTTAAGTACCTTGAAATGAACTCATTGATTCATTTGTTAGTCTTCAAACATTGTGCCTTCCTACAAGAGCTCAGGGCATCTGGTGCAACTGTCCCTTCTTCAGTGTCCACCCTGAAGGGACGTCATCACCACAACCTCTTCAGTTGAACACTTCAACCCAGAGTTTTGTCTTCAGCGTGCATCAATCGGGACAAAATACAATTGGGAAAAAAAACCTGGATCTCTCTGGCATGGATACTTACTGGATACTGAATGAATGGGAAGTAAATTTAGGAGTCCCACAAAGTAGTAACTTAAGGCAGAAACCTGACTTGGAGTTTCTTTGGGAGACATGCAGTAATGGAAGCCATGGGTGAAGGCTTATATGTTATACTGTACAGTCCATCCATTCAGCTACCCAACAGTCCAATCCTATAGAAGTCTATAGAAGAAATTCAGGAGTGCATCCCAGTGAATTACTTTAGGATTATTCCTACATAACTACTTAAGGTTTGCACCCTGAGGGTCTTGTCGAAAACCTGAACAGGTTAAACATCTATGGAGATTCTCAACCGTCCGGGTCACGATTCTCTCAAAATCACTTCTTCAAAAGGCAACTGAAATCTTTATTCTTTGAGGGAGAAGAACTTATTTTGCTTCTCCTCCAAGACGCTTCATCAGTTGTGACTACCAATCACAACTGATGAAGCTTTTTGGTTGAGAAGTGAAACGCCATCTGCTGCTTCTTCAAGGGAAGAAAACCCAGTCCAGTTGTCTTCTGAAGAAACACCTCTTGCTGTTTTTGTTTAGTAACTCATGAGGTGAACAAAAGTGAAAGAAAGTGTGTGTCATTTCATGACTGACATCTTCTCCAACCTTTACGTTTTCTTGGAAATCCTGTCCTTTTTAACCATGAGAAAGTCAGGATAATTTTCCTTTCCTACCTTTGATGTTCTTCATCTCAAACGGATGGCGACACACCTTAAATACACAAGTCTCACCTGGATCTCTGGATATCTTAATTTTGGGGAAGGAGCCTTCACCAGTAGACTCCAATGACAATGAAATAGACAAGGGATGAAGAATGGGGATGACAAGACGGAGCGATACAAACTCTACAGCTTATTTTGATGGGTAGCCTCTTTTCTAGTCATTCAAGTTGGGATGCCTGCTCTACCCTTTTACAACCTGTTCATTTCTTAACTTTCCCCAGATGTTTCTCCCGAGGACCCCACACCAAACCCAGCTGGAAACGTTGCTTCTGATGACATTAGGTGGCAACTTTAACTAAAGCAGTGCTATACTTCCCCCATCCTACATAATCTCCAATAGCTGTTGATCAGTGCTTCTCAACCTTGGTCACTTGAAGAGGTCTGGACTTCAAGATGGGGAATTCTGGGAGTTGAAGTCCAGACATCTTCATCAAGTCACCAGACCCTGCTGTAGAGTTTCCCCTGGCTTTGATTCACGTATTACACGAGGCAGGCATGACAGTCCCTTGCTCTCATTCATTCAGAGTGGCTTTGAGTGGCTAATGATGGCTTTTAATTGCTTGAAATTTCAGTTGAGAAACATCTCCTGGGGCTTATTCAAAACAAAACCATTTTCATTGAGAACTGCAAGGCTGAATGAAGCCAGATTGATTTCCAGCTGCTATGAGAAATTAATAGGGGGGCTTATACCTGTAGGGTCAATTTAATGAAACCATTCTAAAGTACAAGATACTTTTTCAAATTTCAGCATTTTCATTTTCCTGGATTTTCATGCCTTTCTTGTGAGAAAGATCACAAGCAACCATTGGGAGAGGAGGGCCATGTGCCAAATACCATTCTATCTTCATCCTTCATAACCCATTCCCAGTACAAAATACAGAAACAATAATAATAAAATTACAGCCGTCTTCAGATGCTCAAAAATCTGCATACCAAGCTGAGATGGGTTTCTTTGCTCTTTACCCACCCCAGCCTCCCCATGGAATGAGGAAGTCAACCTTACAACCGCTTGTAACTAAAGGGCTTACAAAGGGGGCTTTGCTTTCCCCAGATACAGCTCAAGCCAAGTGCAACTGGGGAAGAATTCGGGTCTCCTGCATGAATCCTGAAGACCAAAACTTTGCTTCTTACAAATGGGTCTCCTTCAATAAAGAACACTTTGTGTATGAACTGATTGCTTATACATGGAGCAAAACATGTTGCGATTCCTCTTAAGTCGGCCGTGCCCAGCACAATGCAACGGGCGACAGAATATCCATTGTCCTCCAACCAGCACTTCTGCTGTAGGACAAAGCCAACTCACTGGCCCTCAACTGGACTCATCGGGACAATCACCTCCATGTATTGGACCAATCAAACATTCAAGGTTGAATTGCCCACATTCCAGAGATGAGTGGTTGAATATATTTTTTCTCTCTTAAAAAAAGCGTTCCTGGTTCACCATAGTCTCATCAGCTCCAGATAGTGATTGGCAAACAAGGAGAAACAAAGGTTCTGTTCCAGAGAGATTTGAAACAGCTTCTTCTGCGTGTCTTTTTTTCCCATAGAGTGGATGGAGTTGGCTACTGCTGGATTTATGCAGGATGACACTCCAAAATCAAGCGCCCACTACTTCTTTCCAAATTAAAATTGGTCCCCACGGAGCATACGCTGTGTGGCATCATCCCACAGTTGTCTGAAGAGAATGCAGACTTGCCATCCAGGGAACGGTTCTGATCACCAAGGATGGTTGTTAAGTTATTATTTTGGTCCTCTTTCTTCACCAAACCCCATTCTCCGAAGTGAGAAGTATACTGTTCTTCCGTTTTGCCTTCTAATAGGATTCTGACTTTTTCCATAGGATATCAAGGCATCAGAAGGCACGATGTCAGTACACTAAAAAGGCCAAAGGTCTGTTATGTTTTCCAAACGTCTGACCCACAAGACTATTTAGTGATAACAAACGACATTAGGTATGGCTAATCCAAAAGTAATCAACATTTTTTTTTTTTTTACAACTAGCTAGTTTTGTACAATTAAAAAGGGGAAATACAGTATCCATGACTTAAAAACTTCAAAACCGATACCCCTCTGAATGTAAAAAGTTTCAGTTCATCTAAAGTTGAGGGTGGGGAAAAATGTAATTTTTTGTAATTTTAAGATGCACAAATGCAGCCGAATGAGACTGATGGACGGTGGTAGCTTTTGTTTCTTTTCCTGCTTAGCTTTTTAAAACTGTAACTACCATATAGCACTGTTTGGCAAGATACCATCTACCGTACGGTATATTCAGCTACTCAAGAAAACGTGTATAAAATCGGACAGCCTTGTACACTGTTAAGGAAGCTATTAAAATACTGCATCTTGTGTTAGTATTAATACTAGTGGCAAAAATTCTACATAGAGGTTGTGGACAACACGCATTGTAATTTATACTTTGGGGAGGGGAAAAAAGTCTTAAAATACCAGCAAGGTAGAAAATAAAACAAGAAGCAGCAATGATCAGAAAAGCCAAAATGTTAGCATTAACTTGTGCCTAAGAGCTAGTAAGCTTTGCTTTGCCTATGTTGAAGCAACATTGACCTATATGGATGACTTCATAAATTTTGTCTCCTCGGAGTTGCTTGTTTCCTATTTCTGGGTGTCTGGCAGACCTCATTCTAGTTTATTTGGTTCCCTGTTCCTGGGGACAAGCAAGCATCCTATTAGTCTTTCAGGAGAGCCAAATCAAATGTGAATAAGAGTCTCAAATCAGGGGATCTAGGACAAACACACAGAGATAATAAATACAGAGTCACATATTTATGAATGATACGATGAGAGTTAGAGTAGTGAAACAACTGATAAAATTGCTGAGTGATTGTCATACGTAGCAGAAGCGATAGGCAAGGAAAGTTAAAACATGTACGGTCTACTGTTTGGTTTGGTTTTTCAACTGCTACAGAGACTTAACTTTTCCTGACAATTCTTATTTTTCCCATACCGTACGCAAGATTTTATGAAGACATGTCTATGGAGATTTTTAGTCATCCAGGTCATGGTTATGCTTGGTTTTTTTCAAGCGGCAACTGGGCGTCCTTTGTTTTTCCTTGAAGAGATTTCATTTCTCATCTCAGGACCTTCTTCAGTTCAGAACTCAAGAAGCTCCTTGGGCGAGAAGCGAAATGTCTTCAAGGAAAAACAAAGGAAGCCCAGTTGCCTCTTGGAAAAAAAATCACCTGTGGGAGATTTCAGAAAGTTTTATTAGGAAGGGGCCGCACCAACTTTAACCACCGTGAAATGGTTGCAGAATCCTGAAGAGTTTTACGCCTCTTTCTCTGCTGCCATTTTTAGTGGACATCTGGATTTTATGATCCTCATTTATGCAGGCTGGTTTTTATGTGCTTGGTGGATTCTTGGTTGAAATCCTTCATCCAACAGAGTGGAAGAGTGCCATCTGCAGAAAACTGTCACTTTTGATTTGGGATGATTTTCCAAGCACAGCCTGAATGAGCTTCTGACCAGTTTTCGTATATTCAATAAACTGAAGGGAGGATGTCGGAGTTGCATTTCTTCGTGTGAGTCAGTGTGACAAGATAAAGAAATCTGAGAAAGTTCTCAGTGTTGGAACAGCTCTTGAATTGCAACCTATTATTTTTTTTCTTTGCATGGACCCTAGAAATGAAGAAAAAGCAGATTTATGGATCTTGTACATCCTCAGCTCCAGCTTGCTTGAAGTCTGCAAAGCAATCCTATATTATATCCACTTAGAACAGGGATCTCCAAACTTGGCAAAGACTTATGGACTTCAACTCTAATGATTCCTCAGCTGGCATGGCCTTCCTCTTGATATTATTAGGAGATGGGTAGGAGTCTATGCTATGGGTGTAGTAATCCATATCAATTTGCTTAGCCGAATCTAACATTGTAACTTACCCTGGAAATATTGCTTCATACAGAAAGTGGCCATTGTTGTTTTTTCTCTATTCTTTCTCACCATTTCCTATGCTTAGAGAAAGGCTGATCTAGCTTTCTCCTGACACAATGGTTCTCTGCCTTGTGAGAGTGCTATTCAGCTTTTGAGGTGCGATATAAGAACATTGGACAACGTCCATTATCAACAGAGCTTCTTGGTCAAGGGATGGCCCCTTCACTTCCATATGTGAAGTCTCAGATCTGCTCCCTTCAATTTAAAAAGGTCTCTGGGACGGGATTGACCTCAACTGAGACGTTTAGTCTATTGGTTCAGAGTGACCAACTGGATCAGGAGACCTTTGAATATGTCTCTCTCTGATCTTGCAATCTTTGGGGATACTCTTCAAAGAAACCAGTTGCCACCTCAGTGTGTCTTGTGAATCAATTGGTCCTTGTTGGTATTATCTTCTTAAAAGAGGGAATTGCATGAAGACATTAATTGGGATTTCACTCGTCCATACTGAACTGACCTGGTTGCCTCTTAGTGTTCGCCTGTGAACCCGAATTGGGGTTCACTCTCTAAAATGCTTTTGACTTGGCCTCTTTCGATTTTGAGTCATCATTGGGGTGGTAGCATTTCCCTAACCCCACCCGCCCCCACCCTCCAACCTCACGTGTCGCCTTTACAACCATTTCATTTCAAAGGGATGCCATGCAGTGTGAACGCATGCTTCCAATCCAGGCATGCTGCTACAACTTTACAAAGCTAAAAAAAATTGGGAGAGAGAGAGAGAGAGGAAGGAAG
>JAEANM010023034.1:0-11462 GCA_017656035.1 Myanophis thanlyinensis
TCAGAGGGACAGCTCAGGTTGGCTGTTTTGGGGACAAGGTCAGAGAGGCCAGATTGAGATGGTTTGGACATGTGCAGCGGAGGGAGAGTGGTTACATTGGTAGAAGGATGTTGGAGATGGAGCTGCTAGGCAAGAGGACAAGAGGAAGGCCAAAGAGGAGATACATGGATGTGCTAAAAGAAGACATGAAGGTGATTGGGGCGAGAGTGCAGGATGCTGAGGATAGAGTTCGGTGGAGGCAGTTGACGGGAACAGCTGAAAGAAGAAGAAGAAGAAGAAGAGGTGTCTATTAGTATGACATAATTGAGAGCCTTCCTCCTCAGCTGTTGAAAGCTTGTTGCCACTCATAGCATGAAATATAACCCATCTTTCCTTCTCTGATAGAGATTCAGTGGGAATAGATAGGATTCCTTTTTTCTGATACTTAGTCACAGCTCTTTTTTTAAAAAAAAATGCATTTCAAAAAATAAAAGAACCATAAAAGTTTAGTTCTTGACCCCAAAACATTGTTCTTCCCTAGGATATGGCTATTCCCCATAACAAGAGCTATTCCCCATAACAAGAGCTGTCTTTAGTATGTTTTGAGGAAATATTACTTTTTACTAAAAGTTTCTCTCTTGGATCTCACAAAGTAGGATGGAAATTGCCTTCCTAAATCATATCACTTTAGAAAATGATTAAAATCTCAAATCATCTTGAATATATTGTCTATAGTATAAATTTTCCCTAATCTGTACGTATCAAGTAGATTATATAATCTAATCTGCTAATACAAACACATTTTCATTTAGCTGCTCCTTAAAGCAAATTTTGCATGTGGATCTGCTGATTTATCTTGTTCTGAGTTGCTGTATTTATAGGTGAAAATGTCTGATACATTTGTGGTTAAGGTGGATGCTTCTGGATTGAAAAATGACAGAATATTTAAATTAATCTGAAAGTTTTCTTCCATGTAAATGATAAATTAGCCAGGTTTGGCTAAAATTAGCCATGTTTCATTCATATACTTCAGCTCTTCATACTTGACTTTTTCATTACTGAACTCTTATTCCTTAATTCCTGTTTAGCACAAGTAGTTCCGTCTTTCTTGGGTAGCCAAACTTTTAAAATATGCTCAGATTATGCCTCCTTTCAGTTTGTAACTCTTTAATCAAATATATTTTACACATAACTGCATAATTCTCTAAGCAAGAAACTATTAAAGTGTAAAAAAATATGAAATGTTTTTCAAAATCAATTAGCCCATGCTACTGAAAGATTTGACTATTGGGGAAATGCATGCTTTAACTTTATTGTTAAAGTAGGTAAAATTTGAGCATAATTCTCTTGTTTTTACTGTTACTTTGTTTCTCCTTTCTCTTATTTCTGTCTGAATTTTTTTCCCTTTTGTAGGAAAGTGCTTCCTTGGCAGATAGATTGATACAGGTATACTACTTTAGTATTTCACACTAATTATTTTTTTCTGCTACCAAACAAGCCCTCAGCTTTCTCTTTTTAGTGCATGGATAACTACATGCATTTTCATATGAAATGTTTACTGTAATTAATTAAGCAATTGTTGCCATATCAGATAATATTTAAGCACATGCCTGCATGTTACTTCTAATAACATCCAGGATTCTTAATCATTGGTGGGCTCTCATCTTTTGCCACTAATTCTGTAGATTACTATGAACCTGTAACAGATGTGTGCATGCACAAATGAAGTAATAAATGCATGACAGTTCAACTGAATGCAGGTACACAGCTGATCTTGCTTAAGGATACTAAACATTTTAAGGTGGCGCAGTTACTAAACTGCTTTACTTTACTAAATTGATGTATTGGCTGTTAATACTTACGTGACGATTTGCAAGATCTTAACCATACGGCAGAATAAATATGTAAAACTCTCGGTCTTCCTGGATCGATCTTCCAATTGCTTAAAAAAGAAAATTATGTCCTAAGGGACAAGTCACGAGGGCCCAGGAAGCTGAGGAAAACTATCTTACAAAACGGGAGTTGGCCACCATCAAACAACAGAGTGATGAGGCCATTACTAAACTAGAGCAAGCTGAGAATACCATCAAAGAGCTCCAGCAACAGCAACAATGGGTAAGGCTTGATAGCACCTTGATCTTTGGTCTTCCTCCTTTACTTGTGCTTATTTGTATTCATCATGGCTTGGTTTCTGTTCTGTTCTATTCTGTTCTTCCAAATACACTGAGTATGGTTGAATCTTCATTGATAAAAGGAAACTGAAAACGAGTGAAGAATTCTGTGTGAATCTAATTCACTCCAAGGCAAAACCTATTGATTTTCATGAGCCAACTTCCTAATTTATTTGCTTATGATTACATCTGGCATATACAAGCAAATAACTAGAAAGTGTAATTAAGTTTAAGTTTATTAAATTTATATACTGCATCCTCTCCCAAAGGACTCGGGGCGGTTTACAGCAAGTAAAATACATAGAAATAACAATTAAAAACCCAATATAAAATAATTAAATTTGCTGATATATTTTAAAAATTACAGTTAAGATTATAATAAAAATAGTTATAAAATTTAGAATTAAATTACAGCAGGGGTCCACAACTCCTGGTCTATGGAACCAGAACTGGGCTGTGACATGCCAGAAAACGGGTCACGTGAACATGTGAAGCCCCATCCACGGGATGCAGGCAACATGCAAAACCACATCCCCCTCCAGTCTTCAGAAAAACCTCCGTCCATGGAATCGATCTCTGGTACCCACCCAAAAGGTTGAGGGGGGGGCACTGAATTAGAGGATGCCTACATTTCTCTCTTATTTCTACTCACGCAGTATTATGTAGGTAGATATATAATTTGACAAATGAACTTAGGTGATAAAATCATTTTACTATTGCATAATTAAATTGTCAATGTAATGTGCCACAGTTATCATTAAAAACTATTAGCTTTTATCAACTTAATGTCCATCGAATATGATAGATTGCAATTTCCAGTTTACCAGCAAACAATTTTGGGAGGCTGACACATCTGGAGGGCACATATTTGGATGAAGTTAGAACCTCAACTGTAGAAGTTTTTAAAATGTATTAGATATATTCCGTATGTAAATTTGGATCAAATAAGTTTCATCAAAACAAAAATATTATTTTGTATCTGAATATACAGAAATGTTTTTATTATGTCTGTACTGTTTGAAAAACATTGGAAAATGATTTTTCCAAACTAGAATTGGTTTCAACTTTACTGTGTAGAAAATAACATTGAAAGGTTACTAAACCTGCTTTATTTGTTCATTAGCACTAAGAAATATCTTATAGCCTGTTACTTCTGTTGATAAGGTTGTGAATGATGATACTGTGGGGTTATGAAAGCAGAAGAAAAAAATAACATTTTCATAAGGCAAGAATATATGTACTATGCTTAGGTTCAAGCAGAACTAATAACAGAGCAGAAATACAAGACTTGATTGGAATCTTAAGGATTCTGTGGAACAAATGGATCACGTGGGAAAGGAGATTCTTGTTCTTGATTGTTCATGTGTGAACAAAAGAAATTATGGAGATTAGCTCTCTGCCATGCTTCTTGTCTTCCAACCTGTGATTGCAAATTGCAGCAGGTGAGGATGGAATGTAACATTAAAGCTGTTGTTACTGTCTACTGGTGACAACTTAGAAGCATAGAGGGTTGTAATGGGATAGGACTCACAGAGAAAATACTGCTTTCTGAAGATAATTTTAGTTTTGCAAGTATAGAAGACAGCTTTTTAGAAGTTATTTCCAATAGTAAAGTTTTGTATGTAAGCACTTTCAGAATTCTTAGATTGTAATAGACTGTTACATTAATTATTCCTGCTACTGTGATTCTTGCATTGCAAAATCAATGGTTCAGTTTATTGTTTAATAAAAGCACTGTATTTTGAAAATAAGAATTACATTCTGATCAACAATATAAACAGCAGCATTAGAAACTTTTTAAAAAAGTTCTTAGTATGTATATGCAAGCAGTTAGTATATTTTTAAAATAGATTAATTCTTAATCATTGTTGTAGAACTTTGTGACCTGTTATAAGTTCAATTGAGAGGGAATGGCTACTGGAATAGTGTACACAACTAATAAGTTCTGTTAAAACATAAATGCCTAAAGTTTTCAATATAATTGTTTTTTGGTAAATGACCATTTTAATTGACATATATTAACAGTGCATTATTTTAATGAGATGTAGATTTATCATCACAGTTCCTCTTCCCTCGGCTGACAGTTCTCACTTAATGCATTGATAAATTCTAAATTCTGGAAATATAACCAAGGAGAGCATATACATGATTTATACAACAGGACTAGTCCAATCTCATACAAACAATCCTGGTGATTCAGCCCCAAATTGTAGCAATAAATGACCAAATTCATATCATATGAAATAGTATTCCAGTTCTTTGAGGTGTCTAATGTACGCAAAACAAATTTTTCTTCTGAATTTGCATTTTGGTAGTTGTAATATTTTCCAGAGCCTGATATAGCATCTGTGCTTTGTGTTGCATTCTAGTTCCAATTGATTTGTATTACCTTAAAAGAATTCCAAATTGCTTGGTATGCATATAGATTCCGGGAATCATCTGAGACAGCCATTGGACATAAATAGTTGAATTCAATAGCCTATACAAGTTATAGGCACTTGAAATGTTTGTACAGATAATGTTTGTACATTTCAGCTGAGGTAATTAAAAAAGAGTACAGACAGATTTTAGCAGTGACTTGGTAGCCCTAAAGAATACGGTGAGAAATAATGGATAGATGCCACAGGAAGGAACTGAATGCTATATAAAGCGTTCCCTATTTTTAAATCAGATGCTGCCTGCACATATTCAGTTCAAGTACTGTGACCTGAAATTTCCTTTTAGTGAAAACTTCATAATGAGTAATATCCAGAGCCTGTCCACTGTCATTCCATCGTTTAAAAGGAAGGTTGTTTTTCTGAGTGTCTTATATTTTAGATTGGTTCCTTGCTTTGTGGCCTCATTTAGAATTTTGTATCCGTATCATTCTAACTTAAGTGTATTTAAATGTTATATGCTGTATTGCTGCTTTACAAAAAGGCTAAGGTAATATAAAAAATAATATTGGATAGTCTGCAAGTATTTTGTATGCTATAATTAATTGTGGATTTTAAAGTCCTTTTTAAACCTTGGTTGCTTTAAATCAAATGCCTTTGAAGAAGCACTATGTTTTGTCAAAAAAAATGTAACATTTGATTGTATTCCAAATAAATATTATCAGATGAGAATAACTAGATATAAAGTTCAGACATTTAAACTGAATCTAAATGAGTTGCTTTCAAAAACAATATTTGGGCCTCGTTTAAACCTAGTGAGAGGGATTTTGGAGTCTTAGTGGACAATCATTTATATATGAGCTAGCAGTGTGCTGCAGCTGCCAAAACAGCCAACACAGTTTTAGCATAAACAGAGGGATAGAATCAAGATCACCCGAAGTGTTAATATCACTTTATAATTCCTTGGTAATGCCACACTTGCAATATTTGGTCGCCATGATGTAAAAAAGATGTTGAGACTCTAGAAAGAGTACAGAGAAGAGCAACAAAGATGATTAGGGGACTGGAGGCTAAAACATATAAAGAACAGTTGCTGGAACTGGGTATGTCTAGTTTGATGAAATGAAGGACTAGGGATGACATGACAGCAGCTCCAATATCTTAGGGGCTGCCACAAAGAAAAGGGACTAAAGCTATTCTCCAAAGCACCTGAGGGTAGGACAAGACACAATGGGTGGAAACTAATCAGGAAGAGAAGCAACTTAGAACTAAGGAGAAATTTCCTGATAGTTAGAACAATTTATCAGTGGAACAACTTGCCTCCAGAAGTTGTGGGTGCTCCAACACTGAAAGTTTTTAAGAAGAGATTGGATAACCATTTGTCTGGAGTTTGTAACAGTATTTTGAAAACATGTATTTGTTGCAAATGGTTCCTAATCTTTCAGAATGTTTTAAAAGCTGGGACCTTCTGTTGCAGAAAAGTGTGCATAAGTACACAAAATATCTAATATGGTTAATTTTATAGCACTAGAACTGGATTTTCTTCCCCTAAACAGAATATAAATACAGTCTTTCCAAATAAGATTCTATCCTCTCATTTTTCATGCAAAAATTAATGGCCAGTTCCTTAAAACCTTGAAATAAATTTAGATTGCACAAATAAAAATTTTAATTGTGCTGCAAAGTAAATTTCATTGAAGAACTGCTCATTTGTTTTTTGTTTGAATAAAAAATTGAAATTGTAGTGGTTCACAGACTTCTGTAAAATCTTCTGGAATCATAAATTCAACTAATTCATAAGTTAAGCTCTGCTCTCTATGTGCGTAGAATATGCTTTCAGAAAGTCAGTGCACTATTTTGGAGGCTTCGGGAAATTATCTCGTCCCTTATTTCATTTAAAAAGTTTACATTTGTTTTCCAGGTTTGAGTGTTTGCCATAATATGTACCTTTTTTCACAGGTCAATGAATCACAGATTTTTGCCTATTAGGAAATTGTCATCATACACTTCACCAGTATTTAAAACTCCTTGTAATTTAATGACTTGTATTATGTTTTATGAGATGGGGTCACCAACCCCCAGTCCGTGGTCCGGTGCCAGGCTGCAGCCTATTTGGAACCGGGCGGCAGAAGTGGTGGGCAAATGCACATGTGTGTGTATGTGTACGCACATCTGCATTTGCAAAAGTGATATGTACACAAAACCATCCCCTCTGCTCCACCACCACTGGTCCGCCAGTCTGGAAAGTTTGGGGGAATGCTGTTATAAGATCTAATCTGTTCAGAGGCTTTGGATAGGAATATTGCAATTAATTACAGCAACAAAATCTTGTCGAAAAGAGGGTCAGTTATCCATTGTGCAGTTGCATACTTGCCAATGTATTAAATACTGTTGACATTTAGATAAAGACAAACAGGATGTGAAGGTACATTTGAGGCTGCTGTGATTTGTTGGCTGTAATTGCACTTGGAGGTGAAATCCTTAATGCAGTAGTGGCAATGGAGCACATATTGCTGTTTGGCAATGGCCACATTTCCTTGATAGATTCTCAGTGGCATTTGATAATGGCACAGATACAAATCTATTAACCAACTCTTGATCGCTGTGGGTAGATCCCTTCACCTTATTTTCAGCAATGAAAGGAATGGCTCTAGCTGCTTTGCTCATAATAAACAGTGTGAAAATGAAAGATTAAATTCTCTGTTAGTCATTGCTGCAGACTGGCTGACTCAGATTGCCTATAATTGGATAAACACTGACTTAGTGGCTAAGTGGAGAAGTAAACATACCTTTTAGTCTTAAAATATTTCTACCGTATTTTCAGACCTGGGTGGTTTGTTAGCCAACTGGAACAAAACTTTAGCACTACCACAAAATGTTATTAGTTCTGACTAATTGAGTAATTTTTTATTAGACCTTAAGAAAACTAGATCAGCATTCCTTCAGCTTTTAGAAACAATTTTAATTACATTTTTGGATTAGAGAAAATTCACAGCAGAAAGAAAATGAAGGCATACACGATATCAATTTTTTTAAATGAGTCAGCATTGTGTTTGTTTCTGGTGAGAAATATTTTAGGGAAAGAAGCTTTACTGTTTCCAATATTACAGCTTTTAAAAAAGTATTTTTGTCTACTTTATTGTGTGCATGATTTTACATTTTACAATATCTCCTTGCCTTCTGCTAACACCGATGTTGGATTTACTTGCTCTGTAGCATAAGAGCAGTTCCCAGCACAGTGAAGACTTTGTGCTGCAGTTGCAAAGAGAGTTGATCGA
Organism: Myanophis thanlyinensis; assembly: GCA_017656035.1. Taxonomy (NCBI): domain Eukaryota; kingdom Metazoa; phylum Chordata; class Lepidosauria; order Squamata; family Homalopsidae; genus Myanophis; species Myanophis thanlyinensis. The sequence goes on from JAEANM010023034.1 coordinate 7,804, forward strand.
AGCAAAACTAAGTGAAGCCGAATCACACAGTGCCCTGAAGGAAATGCAAGATAAAGTTCTTGAGATGGAAAAGGTAAGTCAGACTATGAACACTTGGTAGAATCCAAGTTTTCCAAATCCTTTGACCATTACATATTTTGCATAACATAGAGTTGGAAGGGACCTTGGAGGTCTTCTAGTCCAACCCTCTGCTTCAGCAAGAGACCCTATCATTTCAGACAATTGGTTGTCCACTGTCTTTCTGAAAGCCTTTAGTGATGGAGTACCTATAACTACTGAAGGCAAGCTATTCCATTGGTTAATTGCGCTCACCTTTAGGAAATTTTTCCTTAGTTCTAGATTGCTTTTCTCTTGATTAATTTCCAGCCATTGTTTTTACGTCTTGCCTTTTGGTGCTTTGGAAAAATTATTTTCCATTGAAAGGGAATAGAATTTTAAGGTGTGTGCTAAATCTGGGTCAGTTTTAATTATTATTTTAAAATGGAATTGTTTGTTCATGAAATGATTGGATGTCCATAATCAGATTTAGTTGAAGATATTGAAGGACCATCTGATCCATATATTTCCATCTGTGCATTATATTTAGCATCAGGCACACTACTGTGTATTCAGTTATTTTCAGTACCACTGTGGGGAGATGTCAATGAGTCTTCTATTGAAGCGCCCAAGATATGGAGAATCCTTTTTATAAAATGTTGATCCTTGCTATAAATTATTAATGCAGGCTGAGAATTTGTCTCTTTTTATTCTTTTCTATATATAAAAACAGTCAAGCTAACTTTGAATATCTAAAATATATTGTAATTTATGGTGGTTGTTTTTTTATTGCATCCTGAACTGGATGTGATCTTGTTTGAGTGTTGGTTAACTGCCATTTCCCTACAGTTCAGACATAATTGTTGTCTATGCAGGAAGATAATAGTTGAAAGTACAGTAAAAAAAGAAAAGTAGTCTTCAAATGGAAGTCAACCCTTCATTACTGGTGGCTTCATGGGAAGATCCACATAGTTTTCTTGGCAGCTTGCTTGATTTATTTGATTCATGTTCCATCTTTCATTTGGGAGCTTATAGCACTATATATACTGCTGTCTCCTATTTTCCTCCAGAACAACAAGTCTGTAAAATACATCATGCTGAGATGAGAAGATGACTGGCTCAAGCCACTCAGACAGCTTTTGGGGCTGAGGGTGGAATCATCTAGGTCTCCTCTAGCATCTAGGTCTCCTGATTCAACACTGACCACCTTGCTACAATGACTCAATGTGGGAATGGCTTGGTGTTACTTTCTTCTGGGTTGTCTTTTCAACTTCCCAGCCTAAGCCTATATCCTTGGAATTCTCCCACTCAATACTTCTGAGCCCAAATAAGGTCAGCCAAAGAGATATACTATCTTCTTTAGAACTTTCGTGTTGTCATCATTGCACTTCTTTAATCACTACAGTGAAGAAATAAATACCATGCTCCTTCCAAAAGAAAGATTTCCGTACTTGAGGAAGAGGAGGGATGATTTTTTAATATTCTGAATTATTAGAGCATATCTGCTAGTGAATTATCCTGTAGCTGCAAGAAGTAGATGAAGAAGAAGATGTTGTGCCAATATTGTGCCTTTTTGTCATTTTCTGCAGAGGAACAGCTCTTTTCCTGATGAGAATAATATTGCTAGACTTCAGGAAGAATTGATTGCAGTGAAACTAAGAGAAGCGGAATCTCTTATGGGTTTAAAAGAACTTCGGCAACAAGTTAAAGATTTGGAGGAACACTGGCAGGTAATTCTGCGCAGATAAACACTAAGCCCCTAAATTAATTTGTGTATGGTGTAGTCTGTGAAAAGAGCAAATGAGTTTGTAAATGAACCCTATGTTATGATTGGGAGACTCCAACATTCATTCTTGCTTTTAGCAAATAGGAGGTTGGTGGGTTTTTTTGTTTTTTTTTTATTTTTCTTCTTAAAGCTGATATGGTTTTAAACCTCCTGGGTGAAAGTCAGAAGGTCTTGCAGCCTACTATGAAACATATTTTTCTCAGAAGGAATTGCTGTTGAATATAGTTTGGTGGGAACAACTATGAATGAAATTAAAGCCTTACGTTAGTTTATATTATTCTATTGCTGAAATGTAAAATTTGCAAAATAACTCTTGAGCACAGCAGCAGATATGGAGAAACTAAATATTACATTGCGGGATAAATAACAAAATCCATGGAAGTATATTAAGACATAGCCATGTTTTCAGCGTCATCTAATTCGAACCTCTGGAAGATGGAAAGATCCACCCAAAAAAAATACTGTAAATGAACTTCAAGATGAGCTAATGACAGTCAGACTCCGAGAAGCAGAAACTCAAGCAGAGTTAAAAGAGATAAAACAAAGGATGATGGAAATGGAAACTCAGGTAAGAAACATAATAACTCAAAAATTACTGAATATCTGGTGTTTCATAGTATATCCATGAGGACGCAATATTTGAAAAGCATAGATAAAATTACTAGTGCTTTTGGGGACAGGAGAGATCATAGTCTATAATTTTAAGGTACCCTCCGTCTGTGATGCTCATTGCATGATTCTGGGATATGTTTCCTTTTTCCTCCGCATAAAATTTCTTAAGGTTTAATGGGAGGGTGAAAAAAATACAGGTAGTTTTCGATTTACAACCACATTTGTTCCCAAAATTTCTGTTGGTGAATGAGACATTTAAGTGGGTTTTGCCCCATCTTAAGACCTTTCTTGCCACAGTTGTTAAATGAATCATTGCAGTTCTTAAGTGAACCTGGCTTCCCTATTAACTTGGCTTGTCAGAAGCTCACAGAAGTTGATAACATGATCCCAGGACACTCCAACCATCATCAATATAAATCAGTTGCCAAGCATCTGGATTTGGATCATGTGATCACGGGGATGCTGCAATGGCTGCATGAAAAACTGTCATAAATTTTCAGTGCTGTTGTAACTTCAAATGGTCATTAAACAAACTGTTATAAGTTGAGGGCTACCTGTAATGGTTGGTCTGGATTTCTGGATAGATCACATGTGATAGGTATCAAAAAATATTTGCTTCTTTTTTCTTTTGAAGAGTTCTTGGTACATTCTAGAACAGGCCTGTCAAACTTGCTGCCCGCAGACCGGATTCAGCCCGCGCAGGCCACATCCACCCTGGCTTTGCAAAGGCAAAAAACATTGCTATATGTTATGATATGGCCCGCGATGCGAGCCGGTTTGACACCCCTGCTCTAGAACCTTAATAAAGCCCATTTTCCTTCTCTGTAATCACGCCCCAAATTCTAAGAGCAGATACAACTTAAACACAGACTGTATTTATTTTATCTTGCTTTATGAAGAGTTTTTGAAAACTCAAAAGTTTTACACACTACTTTTTGAAGCCTGAGTTGGTATAACACCCATATTGGTATTGCATACAGGGTTGTTTTTCCCCCTTCACCACCAATATGGGCATTTTGTTTTTGTTTTTTTTATTTTCAAAGGTTTACTGTTAGATTTACAAGTAGATCTTAAAAATGATATGTTTTATCTATATGAATACTTAGATCCAGAAAACACACATTGAGAATGTATGTTTTAAATTAAAATAAGGGAGATGAAGCGTAGGAAAAGACGCCTAGAGAGTGGTTGGAGGTCGAGTCACTCCGAATCCGACCGAACACTT
>JAEANM010023035.1:0-11462 GCA_017656035.1 Myanophis thanlyinensis
GAATCCGGGGCTTCCCATTGGCTGACGCGACAGCCAATGGGATTCGCCCCGCCGGCTGGAGCGTGGGGGACGAGTGCACATGTGCGATACGCTACATCATTCTCTTCACCTGCTACATCCCCCAAAGTTACAGTCTCCCAAATAACTTCATTTCATCTGAGAAACCCCATTCTCTATCCATCCAAAGAGGCAGGCAGGTATGTAGGCAAGTGGCAAAATGACACAACAACTTCTCTGCAAAAGTCTAGGTTATATACTGAAATCAGAAAATAATAGCATTCTATGGTGTAGCAAACAGAAATAGTGTGGCATCACAAAACACAGTGAAAGCTCCAGAAAGGAAAATGAACTGCAGTTGAAAAACAATACTGACATTTTGACTTGTAAATTATCCAGCACATTCTGCATATTTTTCTGACTGGACATGAAATTATGCTGTGATCCAAAACAACTGGAGGGCACCAGGTTAATTGCCTCCCACATACTGTATTGTGCTGGTGGTAATCCTTTATAAAATTATTCATCAAGAATGTATATATAGAGATGGAGGGTAGAATACAAAGAATATAGGAAAATTAAAAGGAAATAGTCTGCTTGTAATTAGTCTTGGATATTAATGGCCAAAGAGCAGGATACACATTTATGGAGATAGTAATATAATGTCAGGGTTCCAAGTAACATCACCTCAAAAATACTGACGTATAATTTATTCCATTTTAGAAAAGTAAAATATTGTCTATGATGCCTTGAGTATGATAAGGTCTCCTTGCCAAAGTGCATTCACAAATGATGGTGCCAGAAGGAACTCAGTATATACATTGCAAAAGAGAACATTCTGATCACCAGGACTCTAAAATTAAAAAAAAAGACCCAATAATTTTACAAATCCAATTTTGTATACAGTTTGAGTGTTAACACAGTAACATCCACCAAGCAAGGATGTTGCAAAGATTCTGGGGACCATGTCTCAAAACATGTATTTTAGTTGTGTGCAGGAAACTGATCTTCTTAAATACTGTGTCTATGGATCTCCCTTCTTCCCAGCACCCTGTAAATTAGCCTACATCAATGTATTTCTATTTCTGTCTTGCTAATCACCAAACCTTTCCTGGTGGGGCAGTGTTTGATTCCCAGCTGTCTTTAGAAGACTAAGCTGCTTAATACTCCTGAGAGATGAATTTGAAGGTGTCAGAAGCATGTCAGGCAAACAAAAAAATACTTTTGATAGTTAAAAATAAAAACAGGTAACCAATTGCCTTTATTGATGGGGGGATGGAGAAAGACTGTCAGGAGTCAGATATTTTGTACTTTCTTGTTTGGATGCTCTTCTCTGCTCCTTGAAGCCAGGACTAGCACTCAGGACGTTCACAGACATTTTATACATTTTAAGGCTCAACTACACTGACATGGAAATAATTTGTGAGGTAATGTTATACAGTATTATATTGTAAAATGCTGCTGAAATCAAGATTGAAGCAGCAACAACGGCATTCCACTGAATGCCTGAATATAAATATTTTAAACTACTTAAACATTAAATTAAAATGAAAATACCTGTTAGGATTGCAGGGCAGGGAAAACTAGAGAAAAATACAAGATTTAGAAGAATTTGTTCTATCTCATAATATATTAAATGCACAGAGAAATAGATAAATAACATAAAACAGATTGCACAGAAACCTTAACCAATTTTATTCATATGTATTTGTAATGTAACTTCCACCTATTTCTTATGGCTGAAGATATTTTGGAAGAGAAACTAACATTTAATTACTGGTTTGGAAAAGGGAGAATAGGACACCTTTTGTTTAGCATGCTTATCTAAACTTTGAGTCAAAAGGAAGACTGATATCAGAGGAGGGAGTGTAAACTTTCTTGGTTGGAGACAGTGTGACTCAGTAGTCACAGAACCACATTTTATTCTGAAAGATCAGATCCTACAGTTTCCCCATTAATAGTTAGGGAAAATAGTAGAATAAGGAAGAACAGGGGATGTGTGTTGTGGAGAAGGCTTTTGAAATATGGAGTTAGCAGCAGTTGAAATGTGGAAAGAAGGCAAGTACTGTAGCTCAGGAACTACATTTCCTTGCCAGCAGGGGTTGCAAGAGGATTAATCACAATAGAAATATTCCTGATTGCTATCAGAATCATAGGGCTGGAAGGGTCCTTTGAGATTTTTCTAGTCCAACCGCCTCCCTAAGGCAGGAGTCGTTTATAAGTCATTTATAGATAAGAAAGACAGAAACAGAAATGACAGCATCAGGTTTAATGCTGCTTGTTCAAGCTTGTACAATTGTACTGGGTTGGTTCAGTTTTATGAGACAGAACTTGTAGACCTTATAATAAATAACAGCTTAACTGATTCATGACATACTGTGTGATTATGAAGGCTTCATTTGTAGTTTTTATTTCTTCTTCACAGAATGCAGGTTAAAATTACTTCATGGTAAACTTGCCAGATGTCCCAGGCCAGGACCATAAAAAGACAGTAATAAAAATACCGTTGGCCCTCCATCTCAGTAGGACATTGTCTTGGCCAGTTCCTCCAGGTTTCAGATGCTCTTTCTAGCACTACCTTGAGGCACTGGCAACTGAATTTAGAGCCTGCTATATACAAAACACACGACTTTCTTTCCCACCAATAGGACAGGGGAATCTGTGATCTTATCAGTGTTGCTGAATTACAGTTCCTAGCTCCTTTATCATTACCCTTACTGGTTTCCCACCCTCAGCTTGAAATCAGGTAAATAGCCAGGCAAACTGCTTCATAACCCTTCTGGTTATCTGAAATTGGATCTACACTTATTTGTTTAAAGCTGCAAAACCCTGAATGACCACTAGATGCCTTCTTAGATTTTTTGTTATGATGTCTTCTTTGCTTTGAATGTACGACAGTATTAATAAATTATATTCTCCAAATTGATGTAATCCATTAACTCCTTATTGTGCTGATCATTTGACCCACATCTATCCCTTTTCTCTTGCTCAGTTCAGGTGCTCTCCATATAAAACTGCATGAGCATGAAATTTGCTGTCCTAATTACTAAGCCTTATTCTGCCACTGTTATATTGTTTCCTGGTCAGAAAAGTCAACTGACTTCCTTCTAGCATATAAGCATGATCACAGCTAACGAAATTTGTACATCTGAGGGCTGCCTTAGATGGTGGCACAATAGGGATGAAAATACTATTGGTAACATGGATAATTAACATTTGTGTGACTTGTGAGTTAAGGTCTAGATGACAGCTTTATTATAAGAATACAGCAGAAGAAAAGATGTTTGTGTGCTGATTTGATGCAAGGAAAGGCTTTAAGATTGGAAAGTGCTGTTCTAGACAAATGACAGGAAATATAAAAAACCTCAAGCCTACACGTTAGCTTCATAAAACCACACACTAAACAGAATTAGAGTACCAGGAAGAGGAGGTAAAATGTAATTCAGGAGGAATATCTCATCATTTCTCTCAGATTATGATTGGGGACAAGATACTGTATTGTGTTTTGCTGATTCCTTCCAGTAATCTTGGTGAGCTTTAATAAATGCTTCTTTAGATCACCATAAAAACCACAAAGTTTTTTTTGGCATTTTTGCTTTTTAACGATAGCTTGTAATTTGTAAGAATTAGATGAAAATGGAATCTATGTTATGGCAACTTTATCTCTTAATCAGTATAGAGAAACCTGTCACTCTCCAGCTGCATAAACTTTGTGAAATTGTTTAAGAAAATGCTAAAAATGAGTTATTCCAAAAAAGAAGTGGCATTACCTAGGTTGAATATGTTGAATTGATGGGAATAGGCCATATGTGGTTGCTATTATTTACTGTAATAATTCATCATGGGTATTTTGCTGTTGCTGTGAAAGTTTTAATATTGTATACCTATTCTTGACTTCTAGGAATCTTGACTGAATTACAGCAGACTAAAACTGAATGAATGCATGAAAAAATGTACAAATAAATAAATAACTAAATAAAATTATGGGTGTTGAAAACCAGAATATTTGGGGCAACATATCAGGCTTGATCTATCAAGAATCACTAACGTTCCCAAGATATGCACTTTTCCTTGTTTAGTTTTAGGAATTTGAGGTGACCTATGCAGCCACCATTTCTCCTATTTTAATTCATAACCACAACCCTACTTTCTCCATCCACCTATTAACACAAATTAGGTGGGTGGAAAGAGTAACAACTGGTCCAAAACGAGCCATTGAGCGTCCATGGCTAAGGGAGGACTTGAATCTGGGTCTCTCTAGTTCTAGTCCACATCTTATTCATGACACCAAACTTTGAGAGTGCTAATTGGCAAAGCCAATTCTGCTAACTACATGTTACCGTATACTATATGAATTCAGCCAGCATGATTCTCATATTTGGGAAGGGGGGAAACAGATTTTTATTATGCTACAAAATCCAGGAAACAGTAAGATGGCAGCAAAGCTATCCCTTTGCTGATATCTAACAGTGATCCACATTGCTGCAGTCAAATCATATAAACCCAGAAAAATGGGGTAATTTTGAAAACCGTAGGTGTGTTTCTGAAAACTCAGTTGCAGTCTCTTGGTAGCTGAACAGCTTTTGAAAAGAGAAATGATTGTAACATAAATCCTTTGCCACACAGCTGATTTTATGAAATGAAAACCTTTGGCGATTTCATATTTTTTTATATTCTTATTCTTATTATTATTATTTTGCTCTACCAAGCCATGAAAGAGCTGGGGAAAGCTTTGCACCAGGGGAAAGGAGTCAGCTGGGCAGAGATGGGATGACCCCGAAGGAAGGTCCCCCAGGAGCTGTGTATGGCCAGCCTTATCATTAAGGACCAGGTTTTAAGTATAAATGCAGTGTGACCATTTGAGCGCCAGTAGCAGCCCTCTCTCTCCTTTTATTTTCTGGCCTTAAGATGGTCTCAGAGGGAGGACAGAAAACCAGAAGGTAACCAAACAGCTCAGGAATGCTGGTAAATAATTCAGCTAGACAGCTGATAAGTCACTGACCCAGCAGTGGGTGTGTGGGGGGGGGAGGCTTTCAAGGGCGCCAGGGCCCAGCAGTGCTGGTGCTGCCTGTGGGGAAACTCACCTCCCTTCGCCCAACTCTGCCTGCCTTTCAGCTTTTTCCGAACTGAAACCGGCCTGACCAGCTCCAGAGAGCCTCATTTCTTCTCTCCTCTGTCTTTTGATCTAGGCACTCGCACACACAGAGAGAAGCAAGGCTTGGAGCCAAATCAGGCCTTGCTAGGATGGTGGGGATATTAAAAGATGTATGTGCTCTTTAACTTTGCTCTTCTGGCTGCATCCCACTGAGCGGGACAGAAGCTCTCCCCCACCACCTGCTCATCTACCCCCTTCTGCATCAGAAGAAACTGCAAAAGACCACTGGCTGGCTGGACATTCTGTGACTGAAAGGTAAGGAGAGTGAAGGGGGGAAAGCAGAGCAGAATGACCAGGCTGAGCTGTTGGGTTAAAACCAGGCCATGGTAATTCACCCAGCAAAAAGAGGAGCAGAAAATGGAACCAAGCTAGTTACTTCTATAATACCCCTGTTTTGCAAAGATCCTTATACCATTTGTGACCAGAGGCAAAGAAGGACAATTGTGGATCCCTTTAATAATTCCATACATGAAGGAAGATAGCAGGTGGAACTTCTTCTATAGGGAGCAGCCAAGCTGTATCCCTCAAATTGTTATGTTCCCTTTTTTACCTCCAGTCACTTAGCTGGGAAAACCCTGTCCTAAAGTGCCTCCTTTCTGGGCAAAGGAAATAATAAGGGCTGGAAAAAAATACATGTTAAAGAAAGGGTGGCCTTGATGTTCCAGACAGCAGCAGATGTTGTTCATATGTTCAAGGGGTTGTCAAAAACAGGTGCACATCTTTTTAATCAGAACCCCCTATCTTCCAATTTCTTCATTATGGGTGCACTGTCCCAGTGGAGGCCACAATGATTCTCATGCATCTTGATTATTGCACCAACGATGCAAATCCTATGATTTGTGGACCCGGTGGTCTCACAGATGAAGTTTCAAGGGAATAGCTTCAGCCTAAGGTGACTGCTGTAAGATATCATGCCCAAGGGTTTTCATACATAGGTATTTGAAGAATGCACACTGAATATGACTTTTTATAGTTGATTTCTCCTTAAAATTCTTTAAATGTCCTGCTGGATGCATACTCTCCTTGGGTGTAATGATGTATGAAGTTTAATTAAAGCCACAGGCCTTTTACTCCATTTTCAACCATAGGTCTGGATATGATCATGAAACAAAAGCATTAAGCTGAGTTTGTCAACATGCTAATTTAAAATGTAGTTGGTTAGTTTCTGGCTCAGTGTATTGTATGAACCCAACCAATAGTGTGTTTGTGGTTCAATGGTTATGCACTATACATCCAGATCATTGGATTCAGTAAATCAACTTTATGTCGATCATGGCTATCTATATCTATACTTATACCTATCACATGATCTAATCGTGTTTTAATGGTTTTATATATAAATAAAGGCATGAAAGTTCTTCTAGACCAATTTAGCAAGCGTAAAAGTGCTCAGTAGATCTGTCTCTTGTTTGTTCAGTAGCAGCTTTGTCCTTGGCTTGGCCTTGAAATGATTTAGTGCATTTGAGACTGGAAATGGAGCCTTCAGGCCTTTTCAAACTTGCTTAGTTAGCTTTGCTCATTTCTTTACTGCTCTCTGGGCCTTTTCCACCCCCATTGAAATGTAGAAAGGAAACTGTGGCCCTCCTGAGCTACTTGAGCAATCATTAATGGCTGGGACATCTGAGGGTTGTAGCTTGAAATACTGTATATCAGCATATTTTTCTATTTGTAATCATGTGAGAATATAATGATAAAACCCCTATGTCCTCTTGATTTGGGTGCCTAAAATTGAGATAATGAGGGGGTCGAAGAGGGGGAGACTGGACAAGATTTGTTTGCAAAAGGACTTATATGAACATTGTTGTTAAAAATAATCCTCAACATGCACTCAAAGACATTGTGTATCCCAATTTTGGGAGGATTAAAATCCAGGTTAATTTGCTAGTTCTTTATTGTCAGAGGTAAAAATCTCATTACATTACACACTTTGTTATGGCACTTGCCTTTCCTTTCAAGAAGTATCTAGCCAGCCTTAATTAGTCATTGGTAAATTTCCTGGAGGATTCCTCTATTTTAAGAAGAGAGGTAAAGAAATCCCTGCTGTGGCCCTTGTCTCAGCTAATTAACATTCTTAAGATAGTCATCCCACCCCAGTAAGCACAACAGACTTTCCTAGCCAGATACCACAGCTGCAAGACTGAAGAGCTCACATGACCATTCCAACAAGATGTTACATTCACATAGCAAGAGCTGAGATATAGTAAGGGTCTCTAATGAAAAAAAAAAATTGGTTTGTTCATCCAAAGTGTTAGCTGAAATTCACCAAATATCCTAGCAACTATCATCCCAAGTGCATGAATAGCATGAGAAGGGTAGCTTTTGCGGCATACTGTTTCTAATTATTGACAGCTGCTTGCCAGTCATTCTGGGTAACAATCAGATAAACATTACCACAATTATTAGTCCAGTCCATTTTCTTCCATTGCTTATTTACTGCCACTGTTCCAGCATCTAGATCAGGGGTGGGCACACTTTTTGACTTGCGGGCCACAATGGTTTCTAAAATTTGACAGAGGGGCTGGGTGTCAGTCTGAGTGGGGAAGTGGTGCACACACACCCCAGAAGCTCCCCTCTCTAAAAAAAGGAGGGGGGATGAAAAGTATCCACTCCCCCACAACCCTTCAGCGAAATCAGCTTCCCAGATTCTCTCTTTTTTTTTCTACCGCGGAGAGAAAAAAGGAAACGTTTTCTTCTGGGACTTGATTGGACAGGAAGCGGCCAATCAGAGCAGCAGGGGGATGGCCAAGGAAGGAAGGAAAAAAGAAGGGGGAGCAGCAAGCGCCGTCTCCGCCGTGCCTTCTAGTTTGTGACGGTTGTCGACCCAGCAAAAATCGGCTTTTCTGGGCTCTCCATTCCCTGAACCGGGTCTTCCTCAAAACTGCAGGGTTCCTGCTAGTAACTAGTTTGGCGGGCCGTATTAAAAAGCCCAACGGGCCGGATGTGGCCCGCGGGCCGTAGTTTGCCCATGTCTGATCTAGATGAAAAAGTAGTGTTTATTGCCTAATAGAAGATTGTGATTTCTTTTTGATTCATTAGTTAACTGTTTGCCATCCCATGATCTAATTCCTCTAAGAGAAATGAATAAGCAAGCTTATCTTTAAAAATCTATTGCATCCTATTAATCATTTATCTATCCATGCCAGATAAAGCAGCTCTGGTGCACCATTTTCCAAATTTCTAATAACCAAGATACCCTTTTCTGAATTCAAATTGGAGACCCTATTCAGTTTGAGACTTCATCCCTCTGATTCTGTCACTGGATGAATCATTGTTCCAAACGTGCCATTTCATTAGTAGTAAGTAATTCCAGAACAATAACTCACCCAGTAAATATTGAGTGAATAAATGATCCACTTGTGCAAGAGATATCAGCTCCTAGTAGAGGGTGTTTCTCATAGGAGAGACACAGTAGCTCACCGAAACCTTAAACATAGCATACTAAGGGTTTCTATAGCATACTAAAAGCATCTGGCCCTCAGCTTTTGTGTTTCCTCAAAAAGGAGCCTGAGGTTGAGAAGGGGCTGGCAAATCTTTGCACAAGAGAAAGACTAGTTGCTTTCCAGTTTTTCTGGCTAAGGGAGGACTTGAATCTGGGTCTTGAAACCCCCCAAAATCTTGCTTGCTTCTTTTTAGCCCTGATATGTTATCTCTGCAAAATGTAAATTCCAACTGTGTCTTTAATTACTTTGAGGGCTTTATCTTGCTTCCAGTGACAAATCAAATGGTTACCTAATAGTTCTTGAGCCAACAGAAAAGAATGCCAGCAAAATGTTTCCTGCTTGAATTGCTGATCTTTATTCTGCCATGATATTGAGGCTAGTGAGAGGTAGCGTCCTTATAGTTTTAATGTATGACATATTAAGGAAAGCCACTGGTAGATTCATCTAATTTTGTTTCTCCTACTACTAATTCTTACTGCCAGTAGAAAAACAGCCACCAATTGCTCTTCCTAATGGAAGAAGAGTGAAGTAGCATTGCTTGGAATGATTGGGGTTGGTTAGCCACCTCTCAGTAATTTTGATTGGGATATGTTGGAACACAAGTTTTAGTGCACTTCTGAAAGAATGCTAGACCCAACAGTACCCAGAACAGAGGAATGTTGGTGAAGATGATGGAACTTACAGAAATGGCTAAATTAACCTCTTTGATAGAGAAAAAAAATAAAATCTACATAAGTGACTGGAGCCCCTTATACTGTAGACTTTTTGCACAAAATTGGAAAAAGTGCACTTATGGTTTTAATGATTAAAAAACCCTGGATAATAAAAGAGTGACCTTTCTTTTGTAATCATAGAGCATAATTTTGTAATTGTACTTATATTTGCTGCGGAAAAAATGGAAACATTTTTCTATTTCTTTCTGCATTTTTGCTGTTTTCCTTCCTTCTTTTTTCTTTACTGCTCTTTATTAGTTTGGGTTAGGTTTTATGTTCTTGGTAAAACTTGTAATAAAAAATTGTTTTAAAAACTCAGAGTGCTACCCCCACTTTGAAAACCCAAGTCAACACATAGCCTAGCAGAGAATTTGCAGACATAGAATAGGGACACAGGAGAGGTGGGTGATTCGTAAGAAGTGAGCACCATTCCTAAGTAATATTTTAACAAAAAGGTAGCTCTGACAGTTCTAATCTCATGGCCAGCAGCATAGGGAATAGGCTGTGGACAACCCTAGAGACAGATTGGGGAAGGCAAGATGCAACTCCCCCAAAATAAACAGTAAAAAGTCAGACACACATGATTATTTTTATCTTATATATTTTTTATTTATTTAAAACATTTATAGAGCCACCCATCTTTCAATCTGCCCTGGACAGCTCCCAATCTTCCTTGTTGGTAGAAGCATTGGAAAACCTGTGATACATACACTTATGCAATACCAGCAATATAGAGCAGCTGGTTTACAGATGCAAGTGCTTCTTTGGTTTAAAATGACTTACCTCTAGCACATAAACAATATGCTTAAAAGAAAATAAGTCTGTCATTGTTTCAAAAGAACTCTTAAGATTATTTTCAAAGAATAGTTTTATTAAATATTTTTCTCAGATATAAAAGGTAAACGTAAAAGTAATATGAAATAAAATGAGAAAGAAAAAAGAAACAAAGTGGGGGGGAAACCAATTAGATACAGGATAAGAAAAATACATGAAGAAGCAACTCCTTACCTCCTTTATAGCAGTTACAAGTAAACAAATCTTCATATCCTTCAGTTCAAAAGCGCATCCTTTTAATCAACAAATCCATAAATCATTTTTTCCATTTCAGCAAAAAGTCTATAAAATGTTTTTAGTCTTTGGTAAAATCCCTGATCAAATAGGTCAATTTTGCCGTTTCTGCTAATTCATCTTCACAATCCATTAGACCACTGTGGATATTTCAGTATTTCGCCATTTTTCTGCATATATAATAATCTCACTGAAGTGAGCATATGTACTAAGGTCTCATTTTTAAGGAGTATGTGTAAGATGTGACAAGTGTTTCAGAAACTGTTGTTCGGACATTTTGCAAGGAAATGCTCCTGTGGAAATCAGGTGTCCATTCTTTCCCACAGCCCAAGCCAAAGGTCTGTGGCAAAAATTGTATTGGAGGAAAAAAAAAAAAGGAGCAACCAAAAAACTAATTTAAGCTACCCCAGTTGTGGGTGAGGATGGCATGAAAGTAATGTCATGAAGACAAGGCATAAAAGTGCCACATTGTGGGATATATTTGTATTGCACTAGGTGGATGTGATCATATCCTCTAAGTCTCATTTGTCTACAACTTTACTTTTTTGGGACACAGCTTGACTTCTCATACCTTTGAAATAAAAGTGCCAGATTTTTAACTAACTTTGAAAGAGAGTGATGGTGAAGACTGAATGCATTCTTATTTGAAGTATGTTTCACAACTGTTACTCTGCTCATCTTCACAAGTATTCTGTGTCAACTGTATTACAGAAGCCAAGTCAAGATATAGAAAGCACTGTCTCAGAATTGGCAGTCTGCATTCTTCTTCCCAAGGCACTTCTCCACTCCCTACCTCCTTAAATGACAGTAGCAAGCCTCAGAGAGAGTCTTGCTGGGACATGGATCAGGGAGCTGTGGTAGTTTCCTATCTTTGGTGCTGTTGATGCAGCAGAGGTTCCCACTTAGTACAGCAGGAAGGAGGCAGCCAATTTGGCAGCAGTGTAACATTGCCAATGCTCTCTGGCAGAAAAGAGCTTGGAGATAGTCATGCAGCTGAATTTGCCAAGGCTAGATGTTTTATTTGGGAATCAAGAGGCTGGAGGCATCGGTTGAGTGACAAACAGCTCTTTATTGTAACAGCACAAGCGA
>JAEANM010023036.1:0-11462 GCA_017656035.1 Myanophis thanlyinensis
CAAACTCGTCCCAGAGAATCTCACCTAAGACTGGCCCCTCCCTCCCATCTAGAGAAGCCCAGTCGGAGTCCAGCCCTAATGTTTTTCAACTTGCCAATGAAATGGAGGGAGAGAAATGGAAAGTGGAGAATGTATGCAGGGATTGTGAGAGCATGGAACCAGTAAGGCCACCACTGCAGGTGCTTGAGAAAGAGACGGACCATTCTCATAACAAAAGACCATCTCATAATTAGACAATGTGATCAACCAGGGGTGGGGAGAAGGAGAAAATATTGTTTAACAGAGCAAGCATTTGTGTGGGAAACCAAAGCTGGTTTTGTTTCTTCAGTACCTATATGGTGTATCCAATAAATTTTTACTTTGGGCAATTTTGTTCTCCCAAGAGTTGTTCCTTGATCCTTGTTTTGGATTTGCTAATTGGAAGAGTTGACACTGGGATCTATCTAATGTCAAACCCTCAGGCATTCAAGCAAATGCATGGAGAGGCATAAGATCTTCCAAATAGAATGAGATTGTATTGGTGGATGATAATAACAAACACAAATCATACAGTTTAAGTTTGATCAAAGAATAAAGCTGAAACATGTTATCAATCCAATTAATTCACTTCTTGTTTTTATCCTTGGACCAAATAGTATTTATTCTTTCAAGGAAAGCTTGAAATAAGTTGTCTTCATGCAGTGTTAGAACCTGTGAAAATCCAGTCAACTGTCTCTGCCAATTAAAGGCTACAGGCCTGACCTTTGATAGGTATCACTTCCCTAGCTGTTAGTAGAAAACCAGGTTCCTGTTGAAGAGAGGATATCTTAGAGGGCTCAATGAGAGAAGCATGCCACAATTGGTTTGGTAAATCATTAGCTTGTTAAAAGATAGCTAAAAACACACCAGTAACTCAGGACTATTAGTGGGAGGCAATCTTTCCTCTGTTGTAGTGTATTAACCCTAATTTTTAAATGGTCAGTGACAAAATTAAGCAATTTCCATACATCTCCATGACATAGCCTCAGCAAGTGCAGAGTTCATGCTGGCACCTTTGCCTGGCTCTGTTCTTTATAGTACATCTGCAAAATCAAATATCTCTGAATTTGCACTATTCTGCTCTGTGTCCAGCAAAGTTCAGCCAGGCTGATAAAATCCTGTGGTGAATTGGCCCACAAAAGAAATATCCCATGGAAATTTCTCTTGGACTGGCAGACTTGTTTTTAAGTTCAAATTATTTGCAATCAAGGTAAATGCAAAAGAAGAAAAAAGCAGATTTGCCCAAAATGTGAAGCCTAGTACCAACAATAATGAAAGAGATGCATAATACCTCTCTCCATAGAATGAAGACTGTGATCAACTGAGCAATGTATCTGTTCTACACTCACTTAATGATGGGCAACTTCAAGAGCCCTGGTGGGTCCAGTTCAAGTGCTTCCCACCCCACCCATATCCCCACTAACTTGAACTGCAAACAAAAAATCTTCCAGAGAAAAGCAAGAGGTGATTTAGATGACTATAAAACCCAGAAAGAACCTTTTCTCCTGCACAAATGTCATTTTCTGAGCCCATCTTCAAAGGCAGCTCCACTAATAAAACACACTGCAGTAATCTAATGGGGAGGCTAACAATCTCAGTCTGCAGAGTCTGCAGTTTGTGAATTGGCCTGAAAGGTTCATCTGAAAGGCACACTGTGTCATCAAAGCTTCTTAGCCTGCAGGTAACAAAGTTGGACTCAGAAGAAAACCCATCCCCACCCCAGCTATGAAACTGCTGATTCTGAGATTGGGCAACCCTTCTCTATAACAAATTGGATAGCTATTATTTGATTCTCATGACAGTGGAAGCAGAAGGTATTGGGGGGAAAAACATGGAAAAATAGAGAAAGATAAAGGACACAAACATTGGAAAGAAGAAATGATGGTCAATAATAAAAAAATAACTTGGTCTTATTGATGGTAGATTGGTTCCTAGGTTATTACATTCACATAGTGCATATTAATTCAGCATGCATTTTTCTTTCTTTAGTATTGCCATGGATTTATGTACATATGCATATTCACCAGGAAGTATTTATAATTACTTTTTCCCATACCATGCCATGGGAGAGAGGGAGAAAGATGGTATACTTGAGGTTTGAAATGAGAACCACTTGGCTTAGAAAACACCCAGGAGCTAGCTCCAAGCATGAACTCTGTCAAGCAAATTGAGAACAGCACAGATGTTTCTTCTTGTGACCAATATTACCTGTCAGAACCTCACCAGTAGCTCGCTTTGGGTTGTTAATAGGGATGGTCTCCAGAGAAGGCTTAGGCCTGACTATGAATACTAATGATTTGAATTATCAGCTGATTTATGGATTGGGGTGAGTGGGAGAGAATGCATTATGGAAACGAAGATGTAGGAATGTTAGCTATTTCTTTGAATGAAGCTTTGGGAAATGTTTACTATATCTTCTACTCATTGCCTACTTAAAATCAAATGGGGGCCCATTCGGAAAAGGAAGAGACTCATACATTTATTTGGCTAATGGAGGGGCTGAGGTATACAGATTAGCTATATCTCCCCTTCCCCACCTTTATGTTTTTGGGATGTGGCAGCCTGCTAATTGCAACACCAAGAAATTAACCACAAAGGAGATGGTAGTTAATAGCGATTTGAAGAGTGATTTGTGATTCTGCATTTACCCTTAGGGTTTCATTCCTAGGGACTCCTTTTCATTTTGCATCGGCTGCCAATTTCCATACCTATATCTATATGTTTGCTCCAGATTAAACCATAGCAATATAATTATGGAGAGCTGGTTGGTGTGGTGCTTAAGGCACCCAAGCTAAAATTGTCAGTTCTTGCCATGCCTTAGGCATAAAGCCAGCTTTTGTGCAGCCCTGGGAAGGAGGCAAGGGGGAACCATTTCTGAAAAAAAAAAAAAGACTGAAGGGACTAGACCAAGCAGCCACCAGGAGTTTAAAAAAGAAACTTGACCTAAAGGCACAATGATGAAGTAAGGACTGAGAACCATGGCTGACAGTTTAGAAGGGCCCCAAACAAAGATGTAAAAGGCACAGGAAGGATTATATATTGGATGGTTTTCTTTTTGAATAGATACCATCCTTTCCCCCCCCCCAAAAAAAAAATAGAAAATGATGCAATTAACTGTGTTTAGCTCTATTTTACCCCCTTTCATTCATAAGTATTATGTATACAGGAATTCAAAATATAAGCCTACACTGGCAGAAGAGTTTTCCTCATAGTCAGGATTTTTGTTTTAGTGTTAGTTGTTTTGTCTCAACCCAAATATTTTGGACTATAACTCTCAACCATTAGGGCCAATGAAGGACAAGTCAAAATGTCTGAAGGAACAACACTGCAGCGATACCATGCAAAACGAATCATAGAACATGGAGCAATAAAAGGCAAGGAGAAACCATAGTAGCTGTGTGGTTCAACAGGGCAAATAAAGGAGGGAGCATTAAGACAATTCAATCAAGGGGGCAGAGAATGGCTGTGGTTGCTAAAAGCAAAGTACTAACATCCATCATCCCACAACCCTAGACAAAGCACAAACAACCCTTCTGAGCATTTCTAAGCATGACAATGATCCAAAACAATTTGCTACCTGGAAATAGAACATAATCTAGATGAATGTCTGCATGTCAGCAGGTCAGACATTCAAGGCAGGCAAAGCCTGTTGGTCTGGCCTATACTTTGTTGGGGTTTCACATTTTTTTACCTTTATAATACCACAAAAGTATGTCTGCACGTAAGCATCCCTAAATGTTCAGCTTCTTGTCTACAGCGACTGGGGAGAATGGGCTCCCTAAGCCATGCATGAAGACTCAATAAAAGAGAGGCCATTGATCACGGGAACAGGAGTTGGTTGACAGGAGTGGAAGGAATCCATCGCCTCTGCCTCTAGTTGCCAGCTGACTAGTTGTCCATGAAAAACACTTAAGAAGAACAGAAAATGGAGTGCCTGTGAGAAGCTGCTCATTTCTTACATCCGTGTTTGGGTAATGGCTGACTTCAGCATTTCAGCAAAGCTGTTTGGGATAGAGTGATAAAATGTGTGACTCTGCCTTTTTTTTTTAAAAAAATATCTATTGCTTGACTTTAAAAATTATTTAAAATTCAGGCAAAACTATTTGAAAGAGGCAATGTCATAAGCAATTTTATTTTGGTGACCAACCTTGATCAGGAAAAAAAGAGACACAACCCAAATCAATCTTATTAGACCAACCATATGCATATGTAGCTTCTCATTCATTTTAATCAGCAAAAGCAAAGCATAGGCTTCCCAGACATCAGGCATGTTTTGGTCTGCAGTGGAAAAAGAAAAAAGAAAAAGAAAAGAGCAAACATATACTTAAAACCAGCAGTCAGCTCAGCACAAATAGGTTCTTGAGACTGTCTTTGAACTCTCCCTTTGTAGGTAAACTATCAATGGTCGGAGCTTATTCTTCTATCAACTCCGGCAGTGCTTATTTGCAGGATGATTATTTTACAGTTTTGTGAAATCAAGACTTATTTACATTCACCGACCGCCAATGAAGCTTCAAGAAGAGGCGTCAGCCCCATTTATTCCAGGGTGTATTGATTTCTACAATGCTTCTGAAATAGCTGACAAATTTCTGCCTCGGGCACATTTAGAATAAGCCAACAAGCTTAGTGCTGCTGTCTAAAATGTCACGGCTTATATTAAAGAAGAAGAAGGAGAAGAAAAAAGCAACAAATGTTTAACCAGAAATTAAACCCCAACTGAAACATTTTATAAAGGGCATGACTCTCACCCGTTTTAGAAAACAACAACAACAACAACAACTATAAACTGAAGAATGACCCAATTTTGTTGGGAAATCAGTCCATTCTCTTTTTAAGCACTGAATTATTGGCGCCTTCATTCCTAACATTGTTCCCTCTCCTCCCATAAATATATAATCCACTCCATGCTTTCCAGTGATGCTGCTAGAAATTATGGAGTTAATGGTTTTACGGTTGGAGGGAGGAGGGCATTTACACAAGTCTGTGTATACAACATCTTTTAGCTTTCCTCCATTAATCTCCTTTTCCCTCATATGCTTTATAGATACATTCTTATTATAATACATAAAATATGTATTATAAAAATATAATATATAATACATAATACCTAAAAGCAAACTAACACAAACCTATTTCTCCCTCTCTTTGGAAAAGGAGGGGGGGTTAAGGATGGATAGTTTAAAAAAAAATATCTGTATTACCATGACCACAAGAATAACCTAGAACTTGTTTCTTCTGCCCTGGTGTTAAACTTACCATCCATTTATTTGTAATAGAAAATAATAACATTCTTTAAAAGTCATCAGTACAAATATCCATGTTGCTTCCTGCCTGGGTTCTTCTTGAGGTAACATGTTTTTCAAAATAATTGAGAAAAAAGGATATCCATGAGAAGTGTTGACCCCATATGTTTTGCTTCTTTTATCTCTCGTTATCCTCTGGATACTAATTTGGGATGCACAGGGTTAAAGTTTCTTTGTTTCTGGCCTCAAATTACAGCTTCAATGCACTATTGGAGCTCTGGTTAGTTATTCTATAGAACAGGGGACCTTGGCAACTTTAACTTTAACCTTGACAACTTTAAGACTTGTGGACTTCAACTCCCAGAATTCTGGGAGAATGAATACCTATTCTATAGAATGAATACCTAAGCTGTTTGCTTCTCTGAGTTCACAGTTTATATGCACCAATAGCTTCCCTAGATGGTTCATGGACCCACAAAAGGTTCTTGAACTCAGAACTACCTCCAGAACAAAACATATTTTGTTCTGGCACAGAATTTTTATGTGGATGTGTGGCACATTCAGATCAAAAGCAAGGTGTAGTAAATTAGTTTGAGAGAAAATGGCATTTGTACTCATCATGCATTTTATAACACATTTGTGAGTATTGTAGCAAAAATGAACTGTAGCACTTTTGCATTCACCCTGCAGATTTTGATAGAAACAAGGGGATTTGGGAGTAGCAAGGTTGCTGTGTTTTTATTCCCACACTAGTGTTCTTCAAGTAATGTATTTACGCCAAAAGAGTTTTTTACATTAAGTTTTCCAATTGGCTATCAGGAGGAGTGTAAAGTGTAAATTTAACAATAGTTAATCTCTGATTTCAAGGATATGCTAGGAGGTGAGAAATTGCAATTATTATTGTTGGGGAGAATTTCCATGATAAAAATAAATGTATTTCCTAAAATGATGTTTTGGTTTCAAATAGTATCTATTTTGGCAACAGATGTATTATTTAAGCAATGGCAGATAGATACAGCTAGATTTATAAGGCAAGGGAAAAAAGCCAAGGCTTAAATATAAAAAATGCTCAAGATGCAAAACAATGAGAAGGCTTGATACTACCGATTAATATTATTTAAAATTATCATTACTAATAAAAACAATATTTGATACCTCTGATTTCAAGTAATAATGTATTTCAACATAATTGTAACTAGTTAAATATGCAAATGTAATGCGGAATTATACTCCGAAGATACATAATTTGACAATTCTTGGAAGAATTTTAGTTCTATTGAGATTTTAGAATTTTAGTCTATTGAGTCTCAGATGTTTTAAAATATTATATTATTATATTTCTCCCCCTTCACCTATCAACAATCTTGAAAGCCTAGATTTATGCTGTTTAATTTATTTCATCATTTCAGCAATGGACTTCAATCCAGCCCCTTTAAATCACTTTACTCTGTACATAAAATGACTTATCCTGTTTCTATGGTGAAATTTGAAAAGTGCATCAGTTCTATATTATTGCTAGCATATGTTCTTGAGAATAAAGATTTGTTGGAAATATATCCAAATGTATAAAACAGTTAGAAAAAGTAATTTCATATATTTGTATGTTAAAGTTTACAGTACTTTTCCCAGGTTTTGTGCTGTAACTTTTTGTTGTGAATGCTTTTCTCAGACATCCTTTCCTATTTTCCATTTCCTCCTTTACCTGTTCATATATCTGGTAATCTTACTTTTGTACTACATTATTAGCAGTCAAAAGACTTGATGAAAACTCCTTAATGACACAACACGTGGACAAACTTAACCATATTTTCAACTGGGAAACTGTTAACCTCCTAGATCCAACTAGGTCCAAAAATGCTAGAGAATTCTTGAAACCCTGGCATTCAGATAAATCAGCCATCAGCAGGCACACAGAGATGAACAACATTTACATGCCATCAAAAGAGACAATTAAAGACCAAAACACCTCCTTGCCAGCAATCAATAGCCAGATAAGAAGGAATTAACACCAGGATTTATACCAGACCAACAATCAGGTAATAAACATTACCCCAATCAAGGAACTACCAACTCAAAAAAACAACCAAACAATAAACAACAGCTAATCAAGGAACTACCAAAAAGAAAACAACATTCCTACTAATACTGACAGTGCAAGGTACTGTATATAAAGAGAGAAAACCTCATTCTCTTCTAGCCCTGATGATGTTACCCTAGTTGGTAATGAAATATGTGTAAGAAAACAACCAAGCTCAGAGAACACCAAAGTTCCCACAAAAATAGATGCTTTGATTGAAAAAAAAATAACTTTCCTAGAAGTCATCTCTCCCAAAATTATTTTGGTACTTATTTAGGAAAATTATATCAACAGTCATTATTCAGAGAGAGGGCAATAAATATTAGCTCTCTCTTGTTGCATGGACTCCAACTGGTGAGATCCAGGTTTAGATCTGCTCCAGGTTCAACCATGAATGCTCACTGGACTTTGGCCTTGTTACCCTTTCTTAGTCCAACTTTCCTTAGAAAGTTGATGTTGCAGGGAAAAATTGGAGGAGGAAGTGATTTACTGTATATGACATCTTGTGTTCCTGGTAAAAAGGCAACATAGAAATCTAATAGATGATTAAATAAATGTTGTGATTACTGTGAAGATATCCTACCCATTATAGAGCTTACATGAGAATTATGATGGCTTTTCTTTATTTCTTGCAAGAAATAAACCCCTTTAAAAATATTTTAGTGCTGTAAATCAAGAAAGAAAGAGTCAGAAGCAAATAGACTATGAAAAAGTGTGCAATTTTGAATGTTTTCTTTTACAAAAGCTATCTTCTTCACTCTATTTTTTACCCTGAAAACACTTCACTGACAAAAATTCAGGGTAGTCTTCCTATTCATTAAGAAAGTGCATTTTTTTTTTGCATAGATTGGCGTGCTGGACATGAGCCATGGAGATTTATATCATAATCTCTGCCCAGCTTTGACTCTGTGGGTGGTCTTTGATGAGTAACTGTGTTTCTGCTTAGCTTCCTACAAAGGTTTATTGCAAAAGTGGGGTCTCTATGATCAACTGTGATCAATGCTTGGGGATGGCAACAG
This sequence comes from Myanophis thanlyinensis, assembly GCA_017656035.1. NCBI lineage: Eukaryota > Metazoa > Chordata > Lepidosauria > Squamata > Homalopsidae > Myanophis > Myanophis thanlyinensis. The sequence continues at coordinate 8,358 of JAEANM010023036.1, forward strand.
TTAAGAAACAACATATCTCAGTTGAACTTTTTATCACAATCCTGAATATATATATAGGCCATCATACAGCCCATTATACCAACATTAACTCCATCAACCAATCAAGAAGCAGCAGTGCAGCCAACCAACCTAGCACACCATGCCCTCCCACCAGTATTTATAGAGAGACAGCAGCTCCAGTAACACACTGCTTGCTCTGGCACGAAGCAGAAGGCACCAACCTGAAGATGGCGAGTGGGACCTCGCCGAAACGTTGCAAAGATATTTTCAAACTTACACGGGAAAAGACCCAAACAGACCTAGGCCTGCATACCTGCACCTGTGAAAATCTATGAAAACAAATATATATCAACAATAGAATTCTCAAGGTCATCACACAACCCATTACCCAGGCCGTTACAACAGAGGCTGACAGACACACAGCCAATACCTCAGCCACACATGAACTTATGAAAAAGCTAACCAATCTGCTAACATCAACTCCATCAACCAATAATCAAGAAATAACAACACAGCCAACCAGTCCAGCACACCAACCCCCCCACCAGTATTTATAGAGAGATGACAACTCCAATCATGTTTTGCTACACTAGCACGAAGCAGAAATCACCAGCCTGAGGATGGCGAATGGGACCTCGCCAAAACATCACCAAGATATTATCAATCTTACATGGGAAAAGATCCAAACGCTCCTAGACCTAGCTACCTGTACCCATGAAAACCTATGAAAACATACAGTATATATATAATGGTCTATTCCTATATACAGAAAGGTGATATAGAAGTATGAAGTTCAAACTGTGTGCATAAAATTAAAATTAATTTCTACCCACACCAAACAGAACCAGTTCATCCAAGCAACACAAACATCATTGAGCATGCTATCATCTGAGTACATCAAAGCCTGGCACTCCACAAGCAATTCTATCAGCAGACACATTGACCTACAACTTATGAACCCCTGAGAATCCAAATCAACTGCTTAGCCAATCAGAGACAGCACCAATTGAAGACAGCACCAACCCTCAACCAACCCACACAACAGTTCACCTCCAAATGACCCTGACCTGATATAATCTCCTTATCACAAGTTCCATTATAAGACCCATCACAAGACTCACTGATGACTCACAGCTGACCCATCACAAGACCCTCACTTGACACATTCACACCTGAAGCCCTAATAAACAGAAGAACACTGACATTGTCTAAACTCTGCTGAAGATGTTACCTAGCCTCGTAATGAAACATTTGGAAATCAACTTACAAGTCCAGAGACCTTCATTTCATCAAAATTGAGGGTTTAGAGCTTTTCTCCAGCTATTTAACTGAAAGTGATCTGCTCTCCACACATGGTTTCATTCTACTTGGGGCTTCCAGATTCTTATGGATCATAGAATTAGCTTAATTTCTACAGGGTATGGAAGAGAAGGTTACTAGTTTTTATTTTAAGAGCTTTTGGAGGGCCTCTGTTTGAAAGTTGACAGATCCAAACTTGGTTAAGATAAAACAGTCATAAGAGCAACCAATCCTGAAGAGTCGATTAAATAGACCAGAAAGGTCATGTGATCTTTGTGACTCCTCCTATCATGATGTGACTTCCTGATTAATACAAAGCCTTTACCCAAATATCTGTTCTGTTCATCTATTTAACCATTCAATTGTCTGTCTATCCAGCTTTGAGAAATTGGGAAAATTAGCATCCATAGCAACACCATTAACCTATTTAATCTAAAACAAACCATATGGCCTGACTAATTATGATACTGTGCTATTCTACTATACAAACACAGCAACATATTTTAACTAGTCAGTTAGTCATCTTTTTCTTCTGGCATACAGGTTCCTTTGAAGATGCATTTCCTAGATAACCCCCAAATCATTTTATTCTCTTGCCTTGCATATTTCAGCTCTATTGAAGTATACATTGGAGCATTAGTGCTTGACTTTTTGCCTTTAACAAAGACAAGAGGGCATACGTCCATGGTGCATATGTGGATGAGGCAGACTAATTGGTCTCAAAATTGGAGCATAGGGCTTCTTTCAAGATCTTGACATTCTAAAGCCTTTTTTTAAATAAACATTTGCAATGCTTCATGAAAGGCACTTTTCTCCATGAAATCCTCTTAACCTTTGCTGACCTTGCTTCCTAACTATACAGTGCTTTACACTTGGGAACGATTAGGACTTGAGAAGTCTCCTTCCAATGCATGCATACATTTGAGTCTGCCCATTCATCTCCAAGGACTGATGGTCTCAAGAGCTAGCTAAAGAAACAGAACAAAATAACCTTGGAAAAATAAGCCAGAGAACCTTCTCACTTCTGTTCCATTTGGCTATCTAATGTCTGCTCACTGAGAGAAAATAATATGCATGATTGCACACCCTTGGCCCTGGGTATAAAAGTCAACCTTTGAGTACAAAATACAAATAATTGTTACAGTATATACAGAGACTGCCATAGGACAGGATTGAGCTGTCTAAGGGACTGCTTCTCCCCATTTACATCAACCTACTACTCCATCAGCTCTTGCAGAGAAGTCTTGTTTCTCTGGATACTAACAAGTAGGGATTTATATTTAGTGAGTCCCTGGAGATGTGCTTCTTTGCTTTGGCATCTGCCTTATAGAACACCCTTGTGATCAAAATTAGTTTGGCCCCATCCCTTTTGATAATCTGAGAATCCCTCAATACCTCTACAGAACTGGAGTCTTCTCTAGATGACTCTATTGTTAAGGGGACCATCTCTTCATGTATGGTTGTATTTTGGGTGTTTATGTTATTTACTACTATGGTTTTTATATTTGTATTTTCTGTTTTTATACTTCCTTTTTATTTATTGTTATGCATTGCCAAGAGTTGCCTTCAGTGAGATGGGTACATATATAAAATTGATAAATAAATATCTGGATAGCTAAAATACAAGAAACCACTAGATTGGAGCCAAAATATCATTTCTTTGCTACTATTTGCCTGCCAAATGTTGGAAAGGTAACCAGACACTGGGCTCGTACTACCATATGTGGTGGATATCTTACTTCCCACGGAGAGGGCCCGCAACTTGGGTGTCCTCCTGGATGTACGGCTGTCATTAGAAGACCATAT
>JAEANM010023037.1:0-11462 GCA_017656035.1 Myanophis thanlyinensis
GATTATTTTCCTCAATAAATAAGTGAACAAGTATAGTGTTTTTGACTCATTTGTTCATTTGAGTTCTCTAGTTTGAAGAACTATATGGAGAACTGATCTCGTTTTAGTTCATATTTACGCAAAAATAGGCAAAATTCAAGTGAGTTCACAAATGTTTAAGTACCACTGTAGATGACTGCATTATCCTCAGGTAAAACAAGAATGAATTCCCTCATTGACTCATAGAAAGGTTATTTTAATTTCAAGGTCAAGAATAGTTCCTTGATCTCCTACACATAATCTCCTTCATCGCTTTTCTGTACAGGGACGGAAATTCCTGTACCCAAACCTCTTGATACTGAAACTGCTTTAATGCTAATTTAGGTGTAATTTGCAAACAGGTATCTTTTGACATAAAAATTCAATAACCTTCCAGAAGAGTCAGAAAATCTTTCTATTTTAAGATTCTTTGCTACCTACTTATTCAAGTTGGCAGTAATTGCTGTCAACTCTGTGGGAGTCTGCTTCAAACTAGAAGCAGTGGTATTTCTTTTCAATTTGAGAAAAGTAGCATTTCCCCTACTCCAGATTGCACACAAGGGCCTTTTTAGTTTTTTTACAGTGTTTCCACTTCAGTGTTACATTCAAATGCACGGGATGCATGGGTTTTGTTTTTAGAACAGCTGAATAAAACAAGAGACACAGAGATTTGCATAAGGCAATCCTTGTGTCCACTAACTGAATCCCTGACTTTTTCACCAGTCACTCAGTTGCACTGCTCTGCTTCTGAACTCCCTGGTATTTGGATCTTATAGCTTGAATAAGCAAGGATTTTAAATTAGAAACTGGTTGGTTAATGTGAATTCTTGTTAACATATATGATACAATATGACATTATTATATTTATATTTATATTGTATTCTTAAGAATACAAAGACTTAAAGAAGAAAATGAAATAAGGTTTGACAATTATAACGTAAGTAGGAAATAAACACTATTGTGTGACTTTTTTAAATGGCCCCCTTTTTATTAAGCCTGGAAGAATCCTTTGCCATTAAAAATCTATACACATAGATTTTGAATAATTTATGTTTATATATACATCAGTTTACGCACTCTCCACTTTCAAGGTACACCTAACATAAAACCACATACTTTAAACAAAATCCCATGTAAACAATTAAGAATTTATATAAAATGTCTAGCCAACAGCAAAATCTGTCAAAATCATGGCCCAGCATCACCCTTATCTATCAAATATTTGCTGGAATAAAATGGCCTTCATAGCCTTCCAGAAACTAAAGGGTTGGAAACTCTATACCTTTGGTCATATTCTTCAGAATGGGACAGCCACCAAGATGTTTCAACTTTTGTGTTCCACTCTCTTCACTTAACATGTAGTAGGGACTCTCGGCATCCACATTTGAAAAAATGCACAAGATTGGCTGAATCCAAGCAAGAGAGAAAATGGGAGCTAAAGCCATGTAAGCCTAGCCTAGCCATGTTAGGTTAGTTAAAGCTAATGGAGAAAATTATGTGAAAGGTAAAAGCCCCTCTGCATCATAAATATACTACAGCACTCTGTTCCTACAAGGATGGACCAAATATTTTTGAGAAGGCTTTGGGTTAGACGTGAAGTCAAGAGTTGTGGGTCTGAGCTTTCTAGGTTTGAGTGATTGTGCCCAGTAGTGAAAAAAATCAGAGCTTCTATCAGTATTCCTTAGAAACTGACTTAAAAGAATCTACAGAAAGGAACAACTAAGAAATTTTCCAAAACGGGATACATAGGCATCCTCCAATTCTCCATCTATTTGTGTTGTATAGATGAAAAACCAAGTAGCTACTTCAGGATCGAAATACAATACAATTATTATAAGGCATTGTTTTACAGTGGCATTAAGCAATGCCTGTGTATCTGAACCAATGGGATAATGTGTTATTTAAATCATACTGTAGACATACCAGTTGAAAATTGTACTGACATACAGCAAGATAGTTACTGGAATTTTCAGAAAAGGATCTTGGATAGGAATAATTTTTATAGATTATGTCAGAAGAGATCTGATAAGAAACGGGGCATTTAATGCAGTAAGGACAAGGTATGCAACAGAAGAGGCAATAGTGAGTCTGCAGTGTGTTGTATAAGTAAAACTGTTCTTGCTTTGCAGTGTTTGGCCTTGGCTGATTTCTCTTCTAAACAGTTTTCAGCCTCATGAAGAAGACCTCTCCTGTCCTAATGGTAAGAACACTTCCTTATGACATAGTCCAAGAAAGATAAGAGCAGAATGAAGTCAAGAACAATGTAGTAGGAAGACACTGATGAACTTGTGCATACGTTTAAGTTGAATCAAAACTATTTAGCTCAACTTGATGTCATTGATTCTGAGAAGTATCTTCTAAGGACCCATTAAATTATGTAGATTCTATTCTGTGCCTTCAGTCTGCATCATTTTATTTGCCCAAGCTGCTCTTCGGTGTCACTAATGGTATAGTTTGTTTACAGTTTTATATTTGTCCTTCAATACTATCGTGACTTGTAAAAAATCATATGGATTGCAACAATCAGTCAAATGATTGGTAAGTGCAAAGAAATGAGACCACAAGAAGGGATCCAAATAAGACCAAAAAAAAAGTCAAAATCAGCAGCTGAAAAATAAATGATAATAGGAATATTCAGAGACATGACAAATATAGAATTTATCAGAATGGCTACTGAAGCTGGAGAATATTCTGTGCAATCTTAATTATGAATTTATTAATTTTGCTTTCAAGAAGAATTGCATCTGTTCTCTTTTAGATTAAAATTTTAATATATTCTAACTACGAGTGGTTCTCAATTTATTACCAGCCATTTTACAACATTCAAAATTAAGATGGCCTTGGGACAGGTGCTATACAGGCACCGTATAATGTCAGTTTGACTCTTGGCAACTGGCTCATCTTTACGACTGACTGCAGCCTCCTGCAGGCACATAATTGTAATTTACAAAGTTTTTTGCTAGTTTCTAGCAAAACCTGCCCATTCGGAAAAATGGTTTTGCTTAACAATTTCGTGATTTTCTTTAACAGCTATGGTGATTCATTTAATGATCAATGCAAAAAATGTTTAAAAAAATGGGCCCTGTCATATGGGTTCCTTGACTTACAATCGCACCAAATTACGACTGGATCTCCGATTCCAATTGTAGTTGTAAGTTGAGGACTACTTTACGATCACAACTGGGACAGGAACATCTAGTACTAAGCTATTCAGTTGTAAAGGTCAAGGTGATGTGACTGTCTCACTTAGCAAGGGCACTCCCCATTGTCATCATTAAACAAATTCCCCCAGTTGTTAGCTAAGGGCCTACCCTAAGCTATGCCATTCCAGGCTTGGTCTCTCCCAACCCAGAGCAGTAAGGGACTGCTTCCTTTTCAATTCCACCTTCCCTCCCATCACACACACACACACACACACACACCTCTGCCCTTCTGCCCGTGCTGCATCTTGATTGGTGAGGTGGCAAGCAACCCTACATGGTTCTGGGACTGCTTGCCCTGTAAGAAGCCCTTGAGCCACATCAAAAATCCCTAGGAAGCCCCATCAGCATAATGTGCAGCCTCAGTGTGGCATAAAGCCACAACTCTCCTGGGAAGCTCCAGCTGCCCATGGAAGCCCTAAAAGCATGACACCGCAGTTGAATAGCACAGCACAAAGTCATAGCACAGATGTGGTACAAAGCCAGCAGTGCTGGTCAAAGCCTTAGTCTCCCCATGAAGCTCCATCTGGCTCCGCTACCCACATTCACTGCCCTGCACTCCTAGACCTAGATTGACCTCAACATAGTCAACCATCGCAGTTGACCTTCACTGCCATCTAGCTTCCACTACTGTGAGGTGTATCCACCCTGGCCTTTGCAAGGCAGCTGCTGAGAACCCTGTAATGGCTGTAACTTCAGGGACAAGTTGTAAGACCATTCAGTACTGCTGTAACTTCACATGGTTGCTGAACATATGAATATAAACTGAGGATTACCTGTAAATTAAAAAGCAATATTTATTGGATCAGATCTTTGCTTACTAATGAGAAGTAGACTTGAATACAGATGTGCATATTCCTTTGTTTCATTCACTAGCCACCCCTCTTCCAGAAGAGTTTGAGCTGCAGGGATTCTTAGCTCTGAGACCCTCGTTCAGGTGAGTGATTATTATAGATTGATGATACTCATCAGCGTTATTCAAACATCATTAATATCCACTGTTTTCTAAGCTCTTGTAATTAGTGCCCGCTACAAAATTTTGTACATCTTCATTATTTCCTGCAATACATTATTACAGAATCATTGGGATTAAAATTCCAATTCTGGTTTCCTTAAATTTCAGTTTAATTTTTGTGTATTTAAAGTTTAATCTCTTTGAACCCCTTTAGGGAAAGTGGTGTAAGGGGAAAAAAAGGATAATCTTTTCTTGTTTTTCACTGAATAGAATTTCTGCTTTTTAACCTGACAGATCTTTTGGTCTAATACTATGCAAGATAACTGTTACTGCTATAGATTAATTTCCCTGGGTAAATCCATGGGGAAAAAGCATTGCAGATCTGAACCTGTAAACAGTACTTTTCTATTCTGAAATTTATTCTACTATTATTTGCTTTCATATTTGGGTGCTAAGGTGGAAAATTACTTGAAGAACAATTGCAGCAAGGATGATAAAGCTTGATATAAAGTACATAAACATTGTGCAAGTATTTATCTGAAACAGAATAGTAAAACTACCTTAAAATGGGACTCACTCTTCCCCTGCCACCTGCAAATTCTGTGTAATTACTTTCTTCCTTAAAGGGAAACTTTAGATAACTAAACTAATCGGACCACTACATGTTAGACCTGCATGTACCCCTCTTGGTCCTGATTCATAATCCGAACATCCCATTTTTATTTTTGTCAACAATCAGGAACTTGGATTTCTCTAAAGGCCATCAGGGGATTACTGGAGACAAAGAAGGACAGCACCGCCGTATACGGCAACAACGCCTGATCTTCACAGGAAAATGGATTGCTGACAATCAGCCAAGGTATTTGTATAGCTGCCAGTATCATCCTATACCCTTCACCCATGATGATTCTCTTTGCCACTCAATATTACTGTTGTGTAAAAGTTATGTTGCATGCAATGCATGGGGCCAGAGTTAAGAATAAGTAAGACTGCCCGTTCTCTGTCCCCTTCTTCCTTTTACTTTCTGAAGCTCCTTTTCTTCCAAAACAGCAGAAAGATATTTTTTTTAGAGATCTGAGCTGATCACTTGCATAGGCCTTTTGAAATTAGATTGGAGATCTTGGGTATCGAAAGCTGCAGGTAGTCATTACCTGCCAAGATTAATCTACTGGGTGGGGATGAAGTCATTGCAGAGGAAGAATGAAAAACAATTGCTTTAGGAAATGCAGGGTTATTACTTGCATTTTATTACTCTCGTTATTTCTGTAATCAAATTCTCAAACATTAATCCCAGGTTTTAGTCAAAGTAACTTAAAGGATGGTTGGTATTTTTCATTTTTAGTAAAATATATTGGCAAAGAGGGCTTTACTGTCAGTTGCAATAGCCTGCAATATAAGCAGTAGCATTGTGCAGCATGTTCCAGTCAACTGAGCTATGATAGCGTTGTGCGATTTTCGTAGTTATATTGAACTTCAGCTGCTGGCTTGAAAGAAGCATGGTGAGTTTTTAGCTCAAATGCTACCACCCAACCAAAGAAGTCACAGAAATGTATCTCAAAAAGCCTTTATCTATTAAAACATCAGAGGAGATCAGATAATAATCCCTGACTGCTTTAAAACTAGTAAAAGTTTGCTTTCAGAGAAAGTAAAGATTGCTGTCCCTTTGTTCCCTTCTAGCTCTGTTTTACTTTGTTTTCAATTTTGTGGGCTTAAAAAAAAAAAAAAAATAGTATATATATTTTTTCCACTCAAGGTTTGTGACTTTGATTATCCTTGAAAATTTATCGGTAACATACAGTTAATCGTTTGTTTGTTTTTTTGTTAAAGGTTGATCCAATGTGACAATGAGGTTGGCAAACTCATGTTTTTGACAGAGATCCCAGAACTGTTACTGGAGGAACATAGTGAATCCAAACAGAGTCATGTTCTACAGGAAGCATCAGAGCCACAGTTTGTAGATGGGAGCCTGGGACTTAAGTCTGTGCTATCTACAAGTCGAAACCTGAGCAGCAGCTCTGATACAGGAGATAAGCCAATGGTGACATTCAAAGAAAACATTAAACCACGAGAAATAAACAGAGAGCAAGGCCGAAATTATCTGACCAAGGAAGTAGGAAGGGAAAGACGAGATTATAACAAAGGAATAACAGTCAATAAAAATGATGGTAAGAAGGACAACAACAACAAAAGGAAGAATGAGATTAAGAAATGTGGCATGGACAAGAGTCAAGAAACAGGGAAGCAGAATGTAGCAGTACAGGTAAGATTCTCCATATATTATTATTCCTCTAAGTGTTTTTATGCTGCCACCTAATTTAGTTACAATGTTACAAAGTTGCCTGAATCTGCCTTTAAGCTTTTGGATGATGCATTATAGTGAGACAGAGATAGATGCAGTTGGAGCTTCCATACCTTCACTTTATTCCATCTTCCATACCTTCATTTTATTCCATTAGATCCTCTAGTAAGGCTAGAGGATCTAATGGAATAATGGCTTATATTTCTCTCTTTCATTGCATATCTGTGATCTTATTTACCTTTCCTTTCCCTCCTTTACTCTGTCCACCTGTTAGTTGTTCACTTCTTGGGCACCTCTCTTTGGGTCTTATGACTCACCTTCATAATTAGAGTATGTCCAGTTTAGTCTTTACTTAGTAAAGTGGGACTCATTCACTCACTCATTCATTCAATTGATTTGTGGCTGCCTTCTCATTCAGGAGGCCATACATAGCACTCCCCCCCCATAGCAACTGCTCTGTGATGTAGATAGGCTGAGAGAGTCTGACAAGTCCTAGGTCACACTTTGGAGCTTCAGACTGGACTTGAACCTCAAAACTCCCCAATGCTAGTACCCCCTCTTAATGACTATGTGACACTCTCATTTAATCACATGGTTTAAATAAGCTTAATGCCATTATGTTTTCTGAAATTAAGCATTCTAATATTTTTTAAAGTGCAAGAGTCATTTGGTAGCATATGATGTAATATTATAGCAAATGTTTGCCAATTTCTGGTAATTGGGAACTGCTCTAAGTGAATCTGATTTGGGATACAGGTTGTTCTAGTATTTTATAAAATGAATTCATACAAAGATCTTCTTGATTAGATTCTTAAGTTTAAGAATGTTCTGCATTAGTACACAATTCAGTGGGGACAGATTGTACCTGATAAATTTTCTAAACACGCTATTTTGCAATTGTTCAGATTTGCTCAGGGATTCATTTTTGTTGTTGTTGAACTACAGTTATTTTGAGAGCTTTCCCTTATAAGCTGTTGCTTCTAAATAAAGTATGTTATCTCACAATGGGTATTATTTATTGTGCTTTCCTTTTCTCTAAATTTCAGCTTTTCTCATTACATAGGTTTATTGATGTATTCATTTTTTTGTGGAATAAGTATGTTAGTTTGGAGGTATGCATTTTTAAGGTGCAGACCTATCAGTGTCTTCATCTTTTTAAAAAAAAAATCCCAGTACATCTGTAGTATATGAATTGTTGTAACTTTGAAGTTGCAACTGAAATTGAATAAAATGAAGCTGACATTGATATAAAGACCAGGCTCTCATTTCATTAAAACCTACATTTTAGACTCGTACCTGCAAAAGTTGTGGTAATTTTGGAAAGAGGGCTTCTAGATAGAGATCTATCATCATAAGTCCAGTAGCTGGATAAGTATTAAAATATGTATTAAAAATCTCAAATACCATAATGTTTTGTATTTTAATATTCCAATGTGGATTTCAGAATCCTTGGCCCAACTGCTGGAGTTCTTTACCAGCCCCTCTACTAGGTTTCATTTGAAGCTGTGTCTCTGAGTTCCACCTAAAAAGTATGAAACCAAAAGACAGGCTTGAGGTACCTCTTCTAATTCACTGGAGATAATGGCTCCCCCAAATTCCAAACATGATCTTCAGTCTGAGTTCTTTTGTGAAAAAGCTAGTAGTATTTGTTTTTAACTTTGTGAGTCAGAGGGAAATAGTACATGATCAGTCTAAAATGTTTTGAGAGCTACAATGTGGAGCTAGCCAAGGCCAAGCCCAAGCCCATGTTCTTTGTTCCTGTAAAACAAATCCCTGGAAAGAATTGAGATGTCTTATACTAATGTTTTAATTATTACATTCCTAAGAAGGCATAGACAAGTGAACAAGGGAAAATATTTAGAATTATTTCTTTTACTGACTTATCTCTTTAGGTAAAATCCCAGACTGAGTTAAGGAAGACTCCAGTGTCTGAAGTCAGAAAAACACCAGTAACTCAGTCTCCAAACCAGGCCAGCAACTCCCAGTTCATCCCCATCCATCACCCAGGAGCTTTCCCTCCTCTTCCCAGCCGGCCAGGTAAAAATGCTATTTCTCTCAACTAATCTTGGCTTGGTATAAACTGATGGAACAGACTATTAATGTCTTCCATATATTTAACTCCCTTAATTCAAAGGGAAAAGGGGCAAAAGGGAGAGAATAAGTGTGTGTATATATGTGATTAAGAAAATGCATTGTTAAATGAAATGTCCACATTATTTCTGAAAAGTAGGCATAATCATTAAATATGTAACTTTATATGATATTTACCAAGCATCAGTCCTTCCACAGTGTCTTTTTTGCCAAGAAGCCATCTTGCTTTTATTTCACAGTTTATATGCCTATGTGTATATGTGTGCTTACAGATCTTTTCAAACATAAAGGTAGATTTTGAAGTAGAAAATATAATAAATACAAAACATCCCTGTACTGCTTGAACTATTTTATTTGTGTATAACATTTTTAAAAGAAGCCTAAAGTCCTCTGAAAGTCACAGTGAAGCATCCCCTAGAACAGTGGTGGGCGAACCTTTTACTTACCGAGTGCCGAAAAGCACATGTTTTGTGCGTGCCATCTGCACTTGTGTGCGGCTTCTCCATGTGCGCTGCATGTGCGACTGCACCACCTGGCACCACCTGCACATGCCTGCAGCTTTTGCACATGCAATGCATATGCGCTGCACACAGGCACTCACGCACACATGAGCAAATGTGTGCATGCGCAGGAGAGCTCTGAAGACCATCTGGATTTCCTGCTGCAATTGTGCACATGCACAGCAGAGGCCTGAAGACCAGCTGGGTCTCTGCAATTGCACGTGCATGTATGCATAATCATATGTGCATGCTCAACTGGAGGTAAGTTGACCGAGAGTTTGCGTGCCACCTATGGCACCACTGCCATAGATTCGCCATCACGGCCCTAAGGATGTTAGAGCTTTCCTAGAATTTTCCTCCAGCAAAATGAGAATACACTTGCAGGCTTACTGGCACAAACTTCTTCCCACAAATATTTCTTCAGCACAGACAAATAAACTGAATTAATCCATTTCTGTAATTGAATGCTGACAGATAGGAGAGCTTTGCTTTAGAAAGATTCTCTTTAGCTAGTAGGATCAGAGAGGTAAAGAAAGGACCAGTCATAATCTGTCTCAGTGATTAATCTCGACCACAGGCAGGCAATATTATCTGAGGTTTCAGTTATTAAAAGGTGTGCTTTATTTCTTTCAAGGCTTCCCACCTCCTGCCTACGTTATTCCTCCTCCTATGGCTTTCTCTATGAGCTCGGGATATACTTTCCCAGGTGGGGTTTCTGTCCCAGGAACCTTTCTTCAGCCTGCAGCTCATTCACCTGCAGGAAATCAGGTGCAAGCTGGGAAGCAATCCCACATTCCTTACAGCCAGCAGCGGCCCTCTGGACCAGGCCCAATGAACCAGGGACCTCAACAGACTCCATCCCCTTCTCAGCAGCCCCTTGCATCCATACCAGCTCAGGCAACAACCCCATCTGCAAGCCAGCTACAGGTCCAGGCTCTCGCCCAGCAGCAGCAACAGCAGCAGCAGCAACAGTCCCCAACAAAAGCTGTGCAGGGATTAGGGAAGAGTCCTCCACACCATTCTGGATTCCAGCAGGTAAGCCTCTGCTAACTTTGAAAGAGATGAGAGTATGTTAGAGCGCCAAATCTTTATAAGTTTTGTACTCAGATAATACAAAGATTGCAATACTGGCCTTTCTGTAAATGTTACAGTGGCAGGTACAGCCATTTAAAGGAGCAAAAGTCAATGGGAAAGAGACAGACAAAATATGGTGAACAAGCTAGGAATGTAGTTGAAGGCTAAGAATGGAGGAATATCAGAATGGACATCTATTAATGATCAAAAGTCTCTTTTCTAGGTGAGAGAAATCAGAATAGTTCAGATTATATTTGATAAGCCTTTTCCTACTGCTTCTTCTCAAGTATGGCATGACCAGCCTTATAAATGATGATTGAAAGATGGATGAAACATATTTGAAGGACTACAACTTAATATGCTCTGTTAATGCTTGCAGAGCTGCAACATTGCGTCTTCTTTGAAAGTTGAGAAATTATTAACGGATGAATCTTAATGTCAAAATGCTGGTCTTGTAGTCTGTCTCTGCTACCATAAAGCTTTTCTCTGCTTGTGAGGTCTGAAAATTTTAATCTCAAAAGGAAACCGTAAACTTCGGAAATTTGTTTTGTAGGGTTGAATGTGCAGTTCTGCCTAACATGAAACATATTTTTATAATAAGGTAATACATTCAGGGTAAAGCATATATGCAGAGAAGAGCAAAAGGTATTTTTGTTATCCTATAATGCTTGATGTATTCAACCCTGTTAGTTAATTCTGAGTCAAAGCATACTTGGCATTCATATCACATCCAGCTTGTTCTGTTGTTCATATGGTTATTTGCTGGATTCTAAAATCAATCTCTTACCCAGAGGGGTCTGTATTATTGATAATGCTGAGTGCAGGCGTATTTATTCTTAGTATCCCCAGGGAGACTCCTCCAAGCAGCTCTGGAACCCCTCTCAGGTTCAAGGCCCGTTGGGGAAGATCATGCCCGTGAAGCAGCCGTACTATCTTCAGGGTCAGGATCCCGTGAAACTCTTTGAACACTCCTTGCAGCCTCCTTCCCTTCTGCAACAACAGCAGCCTCTGGAGAAGAAAATGAAGCCTTTCCCTATGGAGCCATATAACCAGAATCCCTCAGAGGTCAAGATGCCAGAATTTTACTGGGACTCCTATGGTATGGCCGATAACCGTGTTGTGATGGCACAACAACAAGCCAACCTGGACCGCAGAGGGAAACGTCAGCAAGGAGTCTTCCGCCCAGAGCAGGACCCAATGCCGAGGATGGGTTTTGAGGTAAACTAAGAGTTGACCACAGAATATAGGCAGTTGTTTCTTTTAGGCCACAAAACGGACAGTTTCTTTTTTTTTTTTTTTGTAAAATTTTTATTAAATTTTTAACA
>JAEANM010023038.1:0-11462 GCA_017656035.1 Myanophis thanlyinensis
ACCTGCGGTTGCGTAAGCATTTCACTGCATATCGTACCCATGTATGATTGTGTATGTGACCAATAAAATTTGAAATTTAAATTGAGGTGTGGCTATCACTAGTATTCATGAATGTGTTTATGCAAAGTAAAGCTGTATAGTAACTATGCGAGTATTAATATAAATTAATTTATTAAATTAAAATTAAAATGCTGTTGATGCTATTGTTTCTTGTTATATATGTAGTATAACCCAGCTACACTTTGCTTGTTAGTTGTCTAAAATGTACCCATATCTATAATGTTTTTGGCTGTTTGATAAAGAATGGTTGAAATAAGGATGCCAACTTTATTGCAAAGTCTCAACTATCCACTTATATACCTAACGTTCTTCAAATAACTTGTATGCTAAGTTATGTACATTTTTACTTTTTTCTGGTTTGAAATCTCTGCAGTAATGATGTGTTTACTATAATAAAATAATGTGTTTATCATAATAGATTTTTCCAACTGTTATGTTGCCATAACAATTTTCTAAATGTGTATATGTTGCACATTGGAATGGATCAATGGTTTGAAGTTAGGAACTGTACAAGCTTTTTTATCAGTACAAAACTCAGTAAAATAAGGAGGTTTCCTCATCACTTTTATAAATACACTTGTTAAAATGTGATGCCTAACTGCCTAATATGCAAGATGACTGAATTAGATTTCAAGGAGGACAGTTTTTACTAGCACTAGCAGAATTTTTATAAAGGCAGTTGGGTATCGCAGTTCTTGGTTTTAAAGCAAACGGGTTTTTTTAGGTATTAGTAAATATTTAACAGGAAATGGTTCTAGTTATCTTAGAATAGTTAAGTTAATCAAAATTTATAGTATTTTTTAATTATGATATTTAGATTAATATTACTAAAGTAAGAACTTACAGCCTAACACATGTCAGTGCAATTTGATCATTCATGCAATTCAGTATGAGTTTGCTAGAAAATCCTGTTTATAAGTAACTTTCAAAGCTATGTATTTCATAATAACTGTACTGATTCACCCCTTCTTCTGGGCACAAGTTATTTTTGCACACTGCCTTTTAGGGACCCACACATGGACATAGGCAACATATTTTTTTCTACTGCCAGCTTTCCTGTATCTGTGCAAAAGTTGTGTATATGGAAAAAAAAATGATGAATGGATGAATGTTCAGAGTTGCTTTTTTGGTACATAGTTGTGCATATATGTTTCCTTTGGAGTAATATGCAAAATAAAGAGTATTAGGTCTATATATTATTATTTTGATTTAATAAAAATGTGATGAGATTTTGGAATTGAGTTTTGTCACTGGGGTCACAGCAAAATGTAACAATCAGCAAAAGAAAATCAGAATGAACTGAGAAGAGATCTTTTCTATTTATTTCCTGAAACTAAAGATATCAACTTATATTTACACTAAATATAGAAGGAAAATGATATGATATATAATAAATCTGTAAAGTAAATTTTTCAACATTTTTTCTATTGCTTCAAAGTATTTGTAAATGTTACATGTGTAGTATAGACCTATAATTATTATAGGCAGAAATATGTTGTTCTGCAGCAGTATTCTCTTTATTTTAATGAGAAATAATCATAGCTGCAGTGTATACTGTTTCAAATATAAAACAATTAGTTCATGTTTGAAATTTCCTATTTGAACCATTTTGGAATGTTTCAAGCTTCAAAACATTTCCAAAATGATTAACATTTTAAATAAAACATAACATTTCATACTCTAAAAGGGCCATTTTCCATTCAAAATATTTTCTATGACAATAGTGACAACCTACTTTGTGCAAAGTATATTAGCAATCAAGAATTTGTTTGTCATAATTTTATTAGCATATGGCTCCACTCTTTCTTGAACAAAGATTACTTCAGCACTGTACACTCTGCACGAGAATATTAAATGATATAGAATTCACAAATTGTGAAACATGAAAAATATTGAAAGGCAAAGGCTTATTTTCTGTCCCATGAATGCATTATATTTTTAGCTGTTGAAGTCAGATTCCTCATGCTGTTTCTCAATTATTTTGGTAATGACTGGACTCCTGAATCTAACTCCATCTTCTGATACTTGTACTTGCTGTTTGATACTTGCTGTTTATAGTTTGCTTTCTTCTCCTTCCTCCTCTTCCTCCTTTCTCCTCTTCGTCCTTTTTTTCCTCCTCCTCCTCCTTTTCTCTCTCTCTTAACTTTTGGCAATCTTTTTTCATCGTTATCCTTCTTTAAATCCATTCCGTAATTCCTTGTTCTGTCAGTAAAGTTCAGGATTTCCAAGTGATTTCTTACGTTTTCTTTGAAACCAGTCGCTTTATAGTATGTTCAAGATGATGATGTGAAACTGACTGGCTTTCTTTTTCTTCTTGAGTTTAAGTTGAAGGTTGCTCATAAGCAGTTTGTGATTGATTCCACAGTCAGCACCTGGCCATGTTTTTGATATAATTGAACTCCTCCACCTCCTTTAGCAAAAAATATAGTCAATTTGCTTTTTGTATTTCCCTTCTATAAGTGATATAGAGATATCACTTTAATTGTTTGAACATATTAGAAAAATGAGTCAGAAGAATAGATGAAAGTATGGTGAAATGGACTAAAATTTTTGCCTTTAATATACAGAGAGACCAATAGGAAAATATGGAAAGTATTGAAATTTTTATTATGTTCTAGTTGTCAACATTCCAACTGATGAACCCAACCAAAGCAAGCACAGCTGAGATGGTCCAATCTTTCTATGCAAAATTTTATTGAGTACATCATATCAGCAAAGATGAGTGCAAAACCAGATCTAGCCATTTCCTGCATAAACCCATATAGTTAAAGTTCAGGTCTTCCTTTCCCCCTATTAGACTAGGTCACATAGTCCAATGGAGACTTCTGGTATTGTTGTGAGAAATTTTTTTCACTCTGATCAAAAGGACCTTGACTGCTGAAACAACCATGATTCTCATGCCTGGCATTTTGATGCCTGGAGCTTAAGTTCTATCTCCCCCCCTCCCCCCCCATAATTTGTTGGCAAGATGAGAAGCTATAGTAGTTTCAACATCAAAAGCACCTTGTGAAGTTTGACAATAACCTTAAAGAGAATTTGTATGAAATTATATTTTGTTGGTATTTGTGTCCAGAGAAATTGTCTAGAATACATAAAAGTACTCAGAATCTTTGCTGGAAATGTGAACAACGTGAAGGGACTTTTTTATCATTTTGATGGACATGTAAAAAAAGCCAAAACATTTTGAATACAAAAACAAGCATTCATTCAGAAGATTTTAAAAGTAAAAATACAACTCGAGTTGAGTACAACTCAAACTACGTATATGCTTTTTTGGGGGGGACTAATGGACAAGAAAATAAGTCATGGAACTTTGTTCTCTATAAAATAATTGCAGCAAGACTATTATATATTGCACAGTGGAATTGTTCAACATTATCCATAGGACTTTAGTTATATCCTCTTTGATTAGAGAAAAACAATACTCAACCAGGGTTGAGTGCATAACCCTTATAAACTTTTTGCATAAAACAGAAAAATGCACTTATGATTTTTGGTGTTGATAAATAGAAAAAACTGGAGAAAGTGACAGAATTTTGTAAATTTATATTTGCTACAAAAGAAATTAGAAGCTTATTTCTATTTTTTTATTCTTTCTGTGCTTTTTCTTTTTTCTTTACTGTTCTTTTTTGTTTGTTTTTATTAGTTTTTTATGTTTTGTAAAACTTAATAAAATTATATTTTTTTAAAAAATCAATTATTGGAGTGCAGAAATTTATTAATCAGTTTCCTGCTCTATTTCAGTTTCCTAAGCCATACAATGCAACTACATTTTAGTCTTTCATGTTTCATGTTTCCAACTTTGACATTCCAATCTTCAATCACAAGCAACACTTGCTTGCATGTTCTGTCATTTTCAAATTGGACTTGATCATAAAACCCATCAACCTCCTCCTCTTCTGCATCATTGATTGGAACATAATCTTGAATATCTAATCAGTATTATTTAGTTATTGTTTATATCATAGCCAAGTATTGTTCTTGCATTGCCATTATAAAAACAACTCAATTTCTTCTTTGTTTTCCATGTCCGGAGTAATAAACAGTAAGATATTCTGAATGAAAATGTCCCATCCCAGTCCATCTCAGTTCACTGATTGCTGTAATGGTAATTTGTAGTCATTTCATCTTTCATTGTGCTGAGCTTTTGTGTGTACATGCTTCTTATGTTATATGTTCCTTGTGTAATTCTATCTTTGCAGCTTTGGATTTTCTTTTCCTGATGGCAACATCAGCAATTAGACATCCCAAAGGCTTAAATCTAGCCATGTCAAACACCATCATTAGTACTCAGCTTTTCCTAAGTAGAAAATTGAATGCCATCTGACCTGAGGGATCCATCATCCGGCACTATATCATTTTGTATTTTTTTAGTCATATGGTTTTCTTTGTAACCATATGATTCTGTAATATAAGAGTTGTTTAACATTGCATTCTTTCACACAATATGAATTGATATCTTTATGATTGTGATGAAAGAGGTTGTCTGCCTCTGACATCTTTTTATATCCCACCCAGTACTGTTTGCTACAGCTGGGCATCTGAGATGACCTTAAAACCCTGGATACCCCTGCTAGGAATATATACTCTTGGCATATACTCTAAAAGTATATAATACAGTATTTTTATAACAAGGAACTGCTTACGGCTTTTTCTTTTTAAAAAATTAAAAGAAAAAGTAACATGAAATTGTTTGATCATTTTTTACATTTAATATGTTGATAATGTATTTATTAATGAAATCCATGTGGCTGCCCACCTCACAGAAAGCGACTATATAGATGCAGATTTATAGATATATAGTTGTTTCTGAAATAAGGTTTATAAAGTTACGTCAGGTCTAAACTAGATGTATTGAAGGAAAAGGTAGGTAAAATAACTTCAGTAATATGTTTGTTCCAATACAAAAGACTTTGACAGAAAAATTACAAAACATAATAAAAGCAATAGCATAACAAAACCCTCAAAAATTAAAGATAAAATTCAACATTAAGTGTCCATAACTTTCATCAGAGATAAAGGCTCATTGTAATAAAACTACTTTAAAAAGTTTTAAACATTAGACATTGAGATCCACCTATACTTCTTGGAGGGATACTTTTCTACATAATAAGGGCTATCATATGGTTCATACCCTATTTACCTGCCACTGTTAGCAGGTCTTCTGTAGACATTTAAAAAATGACTCTGGCAAGTTTTTGCCTGATATATTGTAGTGCTGTGCTATGTAGGTCTTTAACAGTAATGACCAGTATGTTGAATTGGGCTCAGAAGCCAATATAATGATTTTAACATAGTTGTAATTCTATGCAGGTGAGATTACTCTTCCAAAAGTCTTGCTACTCTTTAATTTCTAAATAGTTTAAAACAAAAGCCCCACATAGAGCTAAACCATTTGGATGGAGAGTAGGGTATGGATTACAGACATCAGGACATCCATGTCTACGTGGGTCATGAATGTTAAAGGTTAAATGTAAAGGTTAAAGCTGGGCAAAAACAACAAGGGTCGATATTCAAAGATCCCCAAATCACAGATTTCCACCTTGGTACTGAATAACTCCTGGGACTGCTATTATTGAAATCCCAAAACATTTACAAATGATTACGGTAGCAATTCTATCTCGATTGAAATTTATCTGATTTTGTTTTGCCTTACCCAGATTCCCAAAGACACTATCTTGTTTTATAGAATCTTTTCACTTAGAAGCTCATATTCTTTATGAATTATATCCTAAAGATTTATCTGAATATTTTTACAGCTATATCTGTACTGGAGAGAAACCTGGCAACATTTTCCCCTAGTTCATGGATAGAAGAATTGTTTTACTGAGGAAATAAATTGAATCCAAAATTCTAGTGAATTTTGACGATAGTTTATGAATCACTTCAAGTTGTTTCAAGTTGTTTAGGAAACAATCATGTTTTTAAATACTAGTTTATATTTAATTACTATTTTGAAATGTTTTGTTTTTTCTTTTATCTTCTTTTATAGATAAATATTAAATTTCTTAACCTCATATTTCTCTAACTTTATAATAATTTGCATAGAATCACACAAATCTTGTTGTTTAATAGAATTCAGTATAGTTAAATGTATATCTTCAAACTATTCTACAGTTATAATTAATGAATATTGTTGTTCTTTTTGATGAAGTAATTGATATTTCTTTCCCTTTTGTTTACAACCTACAGACTTGCAGATGGGTCAAGGGTTGTGGAGAGTGGCAAGGAACCAGCAGTTACAACAACAGGAATACGGAGGACAAAGCTGTCTTTCCAGGGAGAATGGTAGAAGGATGACTCTTAATAATGTTTCAAATACTAATCACCGGAAACATGCCCAAGGAGGAATTGACATTTACCACCTGTTGAAAACTCGGAAGTCAAAAGAACAAGAAGGATTCATCAACCTAGAAATGTTACCTCCTGAACTTAGTTTTACCATTTTGTCATACCTGAATGCAACAGACCTCTGTCTGGCTTCATGCGTGTGGCAGGATCTTGCTAATGATGAGCTTCTGTGGCAGGGGTAAGGTAACAAGACAGAAAAGGCAATTAAAATAAAAATTTCTTGTGTGCTTTTAAAAAAAAAACAGGTAAAAAATTACTATATATAGTCATGTGAAAAAGAAAGGACACCCTTCTTGAATTCTAAGTGTAATGGATTGATGACTGGTATAATATGTCTTGTGTTGTTGCTCATCTGAGGTTGCTTTTACCTACATTTAAGGACCAGATTATTTTTACCATGTCCTGATAAGTAAAACCATATAACTCAAAAAGGCTGCACTTTTTTTTCACATCTGTAGTTAACTAATTATGCCAAAGTAACCATTAATAAAAATATGAACTTGAATCATAAAGCAAATTATCATAAGAAATGTAGGGACTTTCCAAATACAATTTCTTGCAGATTTTTTCTACTATTAAAAAGTTTTGTTTCCACTACTAAAAGTTTTGTTTTAAATAATGTACATAGTAGTTTGTGAATAACAAAAAGATTTTTATTCAAGGCCTTAATGCTTTCATCAGTCTCCAATTGTGACTACTTTCAAAACAATTCACTATAATAGTACCAAGTACTCAACCAAAACATAGGGAATAATCTTACTGACTTTAAAATATTTAAAATATTGTGTAACTATTGTGTAAATCAGTATTTCAAGGAAAAAAATTGAAGAAAATTCTAATTCCAGTCAGAATGATACTGATTGATTATATAAAGCAATGAGCTTTGAAATTTTTGTTTTTGTTTGATATTGATAAAAAGAAACAATAATTTCTTTAAATTCTTATTTTTCAATTTGACAATCAAGTAGGTTTCTTTGAATCACTCAGTGTAAGATGTTTTAAAAAGCACTTTTTAAACTTATATACCATGATGTAGGAACGGCTTGTAATATACTTTTGTTCTATTGAATATATAGTACAACTATTGAATATATAGTACAAGTACATAATGTACTTGGCATTTATTTATTTTATCCCACTTTTATTGCTTTTATAAATAACTTCACATGGCACACGTATTTAATAATACTTCTTCCTCACAACAACAACCCTGCCAGGTGGGTTGGGCTGAGAAACAACAGCCAAAAGTCACCCAGCCAGCTTTTAAGCCTAAGGCAAGACTAGCGCTTACATTCTCCTGGTTTCTAGGCAAACTCCTTAATTTGATCAAATGTGTTAAATTTAGTTTCCCCTAATCAGAATTTGCTGAAAATAAAACATGTTATAATTTTAAAAACAATATAAAAATAACAAACTTTGGACTATTTATCAGCCAGTAAAAAACCCATGTTTGTATCAAATCAAATTTTATTCATCACATACACAGTCATACATGGTACGAAATGCAGTGAAATGTGTCTGTGACTGCTCACAACTGAAAAGCACAGATCCAGATAAAAATATGTATCTTGCAAAGTGCCTCTAAAGTTCAGTTGGATTAGTGCCAAGAAGCTCTTACTGGTAGTTATTAAAAACAGTAAATATATAAAATTCAATGCCCAATATAATAAATAAATCAAAATCATTCCTAGTCACTAATATTGCATTTCTGCACATATCCACTAATGTGGTATAATAATTTATTGACTTCATTGATTGTTATTACTAGGTAAGTGTATGTTATGCTTGTACTCTAAAGCATTATATTCCATATCTTTGTACTAATTTGGCTATAGAGTAAATGGTTCTTTTATTTGTAACCCTGTATTTCCTTCCCATGCAACACTTACTCAGAAACACACACTGGATCACATTCTTTCTCTGCAATGATTGATTTCCTGAAATAAAAGCTGCTTTCTAATGCCTGGTAGGTTTATTATTTTAACAAGTCAGATTAGGGCGAACTGATCTTGAGATTTACTTACTTAGGTAGTCTGAAATATTAATGCAATGGTTATATAAATACAAGCACTGGATAGCACCATTCATTTGTCTTTTTATCCAGCACAGACTCCCAATGCTTATCTTCATATTTAGAAATATGTATGTGAATTTAGGGTTATTGCATATTTGTGAGGCATTTTTTGGCCAATACTGCATCTCTTGCTCACTGTCCAAAGTTTAGAACAATTTTGGAGGATTACAACAGCATTGTGCTAATCTGAATTTCAACTTTCATTGTTCTGATTAGGGAAACTCCTTCTCTTACTAGACAGGAATAATAAAATCCTCTTAATTTTTTTATTTTATCTCTTATGTTTTATATCTTCTGAGATATGTCTAAACTGCTTTGTTTCATTTTTAGAAAAGCAGAAAAATGTGATAGCTATATTGCTATATTGCTATTTATGAAGTGGGGATATGGGAGATACATAACAGTAATTCTATATTGCTAGTATATTATGTGATAATCACATTTCATTTAAAAAATGTATATAACAACTTTTCTGACAATGGTACTAATGAAATTAAAACAGTGTAACATAATATAAAAGAACCAATGGTGGTGGTGATGATGATAAAGATAATGATATATAAATGTATCTGTACTACAGAAGCATTATATGAAGGAGGGTTTTCTGTAACATTTGTTTGTATTACAGGTTTTCCTGTAATATCTTATATCCAATACTTTCTGATATCTGTATGAAGCTTCTTTATAGAAAGGCTGAGGTCAATATTATAAGGAAATCTGATTGAAGCGTTCTATATCTGTATTTCTGTTGCATCAGAATCAGATGAAGCTGTTTGTGCCTTGGTGCTTTACATGCTACCATCATGTTCTATTTGCATATTCTAATAATCTAAATGAGAAGAAATTAAAATTAAAAATAGATATGTGTCAGGTTTAGATAATTGGTACTTTTTTCTGCTGTGGTTGACCCTATTGCATTCTGTTAATAGTACTTAAGAAGTCTAACTCAGAATATGTCTCCACTCACAACAGTTGACATTGGCTTTCTCTGAGAGGTACAGAAAACATAGTATCTTGCCCAGTTTGTACAAAGTTTCCCAGAAAACGTCTTCTCAAAAACATGCAAAAATGGAATGCTTGGTAATTAAGGAGAAACATCATCCTGAATGATAGACATCTCTTCCATGCCTTTAGAGGGATGGAGGAGGAAGATCAATAAGGACATAGCTCTAATGGACTCTGTTTTTAGAATCACACACTCTTGATTATTAAGATCTGTAAAACCTTTGGAAGAAAGCATAATCCTAGCTCTCTGTGGAATCAATGTTGGACTTAGGGGAGGCTGATTCCATAAAACAGGCAAGTACAATGGTACCTCGATACTCTTAGTTGGTTCCTAGAAGTGCAATGAGTACCAAAAACTATGGGCATCAAACAGATTTTTCCCAAAAGGAATGATGTGAGTCACAAGCAGCCAACATAGACAAGTTCTAGCTTGTGTGTCAAATATTCAACAAACAAATGTCTGGACAAAATTTTTGCATCAAAATGCGTTGAACACCAAATTTGATGAGTTTCAAAACAGTTGAGTACCAAGATACCACTATCCCCCCCCCCCCCTTCCCAGATACAAATGCCAAAATTTGCACTGGCTAGAGATCTACATATACTGATACTATGAAAAAACTTGTGGTTTTATTTCTGCTTCTGTCCCTCCTTTGTGTTGTATGGTCAGGCTTCACAACAGGGTTCTGCATTAATCACAACTGTGGGCACTTAACCCCATATTAAGCCCTTTGCCTGACTTGGCAGAAGACACAACTCGGCTACTTTATAATACTTATGGCAGACAAGCCTGAAGATAATAGTGGTTGATTTTTTTCCATTGCCCTGTGTTTCAGTATATCTGTCCATCATCAATCCCACACAGTTTAAACTCTAGTCCTTTTCTTTGTAATTTAATGAATATTTGAAGACCCCCCAACAATAAAAAGAAATACCTTATGGAGTATGTTAGTAATGAGATGAGATTGGCAAATATAATGAAACTGTTACAACTTTCTTATTCATTGAGGCATTTTATTTTGCAATGCATTTCTTAATTCTTGCATTTGAGCTGCTGGTTTTGTTATAATTTTAAATCTGAAAAAGATATTTGAAATAAAACAGTTTTATACTTGAACAAATATAAGATGTTGAAATTAGCTTGGTTTGTGTAAATCTTAATATTTGTGTACAGTAGCATTCCTCTCTGTGTGTGTCACATAATTTACTGTAGAGTCTCTTGGTTTGTGGAGAAGTCATATATAATCCCATTGCTTGTCAGGGAAAAGAAAACCCATAAAACACAGTCTTCAGATTACTACCTTAGAAAAGTACTATTAAAGTCTATTGTTAACATTGTTGGAGAATTTTGGATATTGCATTTTACAGTATTTTGTTAAGTATTTTCTAATTATTTGGTAGTAATATTCAGGAAATGGATCAAATCCTAAAACGATTTTTATAGCTAACAGACTTTTTTTTTACATTGTAGACTGTGCAAATCCACTTGGGGACACTGTTCCATATACAATAAGAATCCACCTCTTGGATTTTCTTTTAGAAAACTGTATATGCAACTAGATGAAGGCAGCCTCACTTTTAATGCCAATCCTGAAGAGGTAAGTAGAATTCATATATCATTAATACTATTAGCTATAGTTGTGATGCTGTTATTTTTTTTAACTACTTTACAAATCCAAAATTATCTCAGAAGCAATAACCTAAGAAAAACAATGAAGAACAAAAATGGCTTATAACTTTTAAACTAAATTTTGTTAGAATACAAATAAATATTTATAACTGATATTTAGTGGGTTTATGCCATGTGTGCATAATGTATATATCTATTTTTCTGGCATAAATTAATATAATTTAAAGCAAGATAGTTTATGCTTAAAAACATAGCTCCATATCACTGTTAATAGTAATAAAAAGCAACATTGATGCTTATATCTTTGAAATATAAATAAAATATTTACATAAATACAAATAT
>JAEANM010023039.1:0-11461 GCA_017656035.1 Myanophis thanlyinensis
ATATTTGCTTCCCAATATATACACATTTGCTTTCCAATATATACAATGAAACATTTTTCTTCCCTGGTTTTTGGCCATGAAGCAGCTACCTTATCTTGGCTAGACAACAGGCCTATCTAACAAAGTAGTGTTTATAACAGGAATGAATAATTTGTAATCCAGTAGCTGGATGCACTTCAACCCCAACTCCTATGTAGTACCCCCAAAACTGCAACCAAGTGTATCATCAAATTCCAGCAGCCCAACTACCGAAAATTAACAGAACACGTTCCTAAGATGTAAATACTATGGTGTCAGGCATAAAATAAGTTGAAGTAAGTGTTAAATAAAAACAAAAAGAAAAGGAAAAACCACATTAACCACTAAAGGGGGTGAGGGATGAGTTGCAGTTTTGCCTGTATGTGAAATACAGTCCTGCTCACTTTGTATCAGCCCCTACATAGGCCCACCTAAAACAGAGCTGGAATTTTCTAAGTACCATACAAAGATTACAAAAAATACACTCGTTCTCAAGATTCATACACATGATAAAAAGGGAACGGCTGAGAACAAGTAAATCTAAGCTTTATTTCTTTGTAACTAAATAAATAATTTGTTTCAGACAAGCTGGAATGGCAAATACTAAAACATTTTGAAAGAGTAGGATCCAATTCCCACAACCAAGGCAATGGACTAAGCCAGATTGCCTCACCCTGCTATATTCATGTCAAAAAAAATCTGCTAATTTTGCACATGTTAGTATTTATACACTTGCCTAAGCACACGTAGGGCTCGAAATGGGTAAATTCAAAGGGTAGCTTCTAAGCCTTCACAGGGTTTAGTCTGTTCTGGATGGGGTCCACTTTCCCTAAAAGAAGGCAGTGATCCAATTGGGAGGGATTGCAGCTAATCCTATTGAGAGTCCTGCCTGCTTCAAGACTCAAATTGATCCCAGGTTATTTCACAGTCTGAAACCCTAGTTATCTTCATTGGCAATGTCTAGTGAGCAGTTTTATCCATCATATGCTGCAAACATTCTTCACAGTAGCCTTGCAGATTTTTTGCTGATTGTTTGCTTTAAAAGGGCTGCTGGATAGCACTCAGCACAAACAATAACAGCAGCAAAATATTTCCCTTATGCCCTTGAATCAACACCGTGAGGGCTCCAATATTACCCTTGTCAGTCAGACATGAGACAGTTTTCCTTCTAGGCCACCTCATGTCCTGAGCTCATTAGCAATGTTACCTTCCCTACAGCAGAGTGCAACTGGAAAATCCATGGCCCAAAACATGCCCCATGCTGGCAACCCGACTCTGAACTCCTATTATCACCACAAAACTTCATTAGTTTTTTTTAATAATGTATTTTTGTATGTTTTATTCCTTTAGGGTTTTTTTCTTTTTCTGTTCTTTTGGCTTTCATTGCCAGGCTCTATAGTTATGTGGTAAGTTAGGGTATTAGAGACAAACATGGATACAAACAAAACCACAGTGACAAATCCAAATCTATTTAGACATTCAGTGCTAACCATCGTTCTATCACCTGGGAGGATACCTCATGGTCTGAGGGGAATACCCTAAATCTAGACTACAGTCCTTTAATATATATCTAGCTGACTTGATTTGTATTTTGTATTTTAAAATGTCTTCATGGATGTTTTAATTTGTTTTAACCCACTGTTTCTAACTGTAACTTTTTATGGTTAATGTCTCTGAAGGTTCTTTCAATGGTAAGCAATATAAATATATTATTAATAAATTAATGAATTTAACTTAAGGTACATTAGGTTTTAAATGCACAATTCACAACTTCCTTAATTTGATATTGTATAGAAACATAGCTAGGAAATCCTGACCTGTCTTCTAGAAAATTTTCTTTTTTAATCAATGACAGTGTAACCTCATTTGTTTTTATCTTCCTGTCTATATTGATTGGTGACTTACTTCAACTTCCTAAGAAAAGCCACAAAACAGAAAGATGACTATTTTTATCCTGTGAAGAGCCTTTCTCCTGGAATAATAAAATTAAGTTTAAAGTCACAGAAGCAAAAATAGGTTTTCTAAAGCAAGACTTCTCAAGAAATGCTAAATGATTCCAAGTGGTCTTAACTTTATAGTTTCAGAAAAAGTAATATTCCATCAGTCTATTGGTAATTTGGAGGCCCAAGTTTAACTGCTTGCAAAGAAATGTTTTTGCATTTATAAATATCTCTTCAAGAAGAAAATGTTTCTTCCTAAGATAGGATACTATAATATTGAAACAAGCAAAAGAAAAACTCAGAAAAAGCACAATTAAGAGTGGGAAAGATAGAAATGTGCATCTGTCCAATTCATATGAATGAGCTAATTTGCTTCCAAATTGCATTAAAGCTGCTTCTCTTGTAAAAACAAATATTGTGTGGGGTTTTGAGAATACAAGTCTCCATCCTAAAGAGTCATGTATAATTTGCTTGTATGAGAAGACATAAAAACAGTATAATTACTGCCAAAATATGCTTTCTTAGAAGTGCCATACCAACATCAAATATTAAATAAGCCTCCTCTTATCAAGAGTCATCACACCAGTGTCACAATAGATTTCGTCATATGATAGCTTCTATATGAAAGTGCACCTGCATGGTGACTCTGGTATGGAAAGGAACTTCAGTATCAGGAGTACCATCTATATAACATAAAACATCTGCTCTTTTTCTAGGATATCACTAGACACTGCATAATATTACAAATTTAATGGTGTCAACCATGACTGGTTAAAGCAAATATTTAGCTAAAGAGAAAGTAATATGTGTCTCCATTACACAGATCTGAAAGATTTCAGATTTTCCTTATTCCTTATCCTGACCTTGCAGAAATGTAAATCTGGAATCTCACTTTTCAATCAGTATTAATTCATACCATTCTAGTATATTTTTAGAGGCCAAAAATAAGTTAAGAAATTTTATAGTTATAGGAAATTCAAAGGGAAGCATTAAGCTTTTTAGTAAAATTAGAAAAAGTCATTAACTTTTGGTAAAACAGAAATGTAAAATAAAGATCCTTTCAATCTGAAAACAGGTTACGGAGAAAATTGAAATGGGGAAGTGAATAAATTGTGAGAATGTAGACAATGGCATGGTAAAAAGAGTTTGTTTAGATAACATAGACATTCGCTCATCTCTGGTGATCATGTCTCAATTATCACTGCCACAGTATCTACCTCTAGAATACTATCCCTAAGTGATTCCTATCCTGACAACATTATGAAAATCTTGATTTGGTTGTTCTTCCTTCCTTGAGCTAGGGTGGGTTCCAAGCTGTTGTTGATCATTTTCATTGTATTATGTCTTCTGGATATGTACTGTTCTTTTTGCTTGGTTTTATTATTTTTTTGTATTTTAAGTATAAGATGCATGAAGTCGTTTAGAGTTGAATGGCCTCTAAAATAAATAAATATGTAACAGGATGTCTGGTACAAGATTCTGGGATAACAATTGGAACAGAATACATCCAAACGTAATTGAGAGGGTTTAAGGATTTAATCGCTAACAGTAAGGGTTGGGGATGTCTATGCTTGGCTGGGTAGTATGAGGCGACACAGAAATAAACATACGTTTGGAAGTAGAACTTTCTTAATAATGATTTCCTTGGAAAGATTACATGAATTGTTTACTGCATATTTTGGAACAATAATCCCCTTAGATTAGACTATAAAAATTTGGCTTTGCTTTATGAGGAATGGCACATGATTGTGAATTTAGGGGAAAGAGGTGAATAATTATTGTCAGTTGTGAGTTTTCATAACAACGTTTTCTCAAAAGCAGATTGATCCTCATTTTTACATCCTAAAAATAAGGAACAAAAATCATTGTCATAGTTTGAACTGGATTCAGAGATTCAGAGGATTCAGATTCAGAGAAAATGTGTGAACTCTTTTTTGAATGTTCAATATTTCTGCATAAATATGGACTAAATGATCCATTCCCACACAAATCCTAAAACTGAATAAAGAATACCCAGTTTAAACAAAACAATCAAAACACTATACTTGTTCATTTATTTATTGAGGGATATGATCCAAAGCTACATATTGATATGAGACAAAATTATTTACATATTACATTTTCAAAGTAAAACCAGAATTTGGAATTGCTTTACCATCAGAAATACACTGTTATTGTTTCACTGTAAAATTAAAATGGCAGAAGCAGTATGCAGGGTTGTGCCTATTTTGAGCATAAAAATAAGCTGGATTTAGTGTATCTTTTTTAAAATATTGTAATAATCACTGTTTTTAAATTAATACAGATTTTTATGAGACCAATGTGGCTATAATCAGATGTCTCATAATCTTAGTCAAACGCCTTCAATAGTTGAAGCCCAGACAGACATGGAAGTCTAAGAAAAAAAATCCAAGTACATAATATTCTGCAAAAAATTGTGCTTTTAACATAGTTGGATTTTTAAAGAGTTGTGTTCTTGCCAAATATCATGCCAATCCATCTTCCAGTAGACTTTTGATGAAATGCCATTTGTAGATCCACAGTACTATGAAAATGCTATCATCTAAAGCAATATCATAAGAAAATACAGCTGAAAGGACTAAGATTGATGTTTTCAAGGATGGTTAAGCAAAAATTCAACCAATTTCTCTACACTAAAAAAGTGCAATTGAATCCAATCATTGAATAATCCACTCAAGAATCAGTGCCATGACAACCACAAACATATCTAGGCAAAGGCTTATACCAGGTGGCAAGGTGGATATTGTGACTGTAACATTTGAGGGAACAAATTGAGATAGATTATCAATTCCTGTTATAAAATGTTTTAGGAGTGGCATAAATCCATAATATTTTGAAAACATGCAACCAGGCCTGGTACTTAGTTAAAAAAATCTTTTAAAGTAAAAGTAGAAAGCCTGAAATTCATAACCTTGTAATCCTCCTCCAGTAAGATGCCCCAAGTCTCAAACCATTCGACAATTTTGCCAAATTATATTAAAAATCATCTCCCAGTTCTTCAACAATATCTTTACTTAACCCACACCCACAAAAAATTCCTACCATTTGAAATAGGAATGAAATATAGCTTGGGAGATATTCAGCAACGAACAGAAGGGAATATATAGAGAGAGAAGAGGGAAAATTATACAAAGAAAACTAATAGCCTACAGCAAGTCTATATCCCACCCACTATCAGATTCGGCTCTGCCCACTCATGAAATGCAATTGGGCTATGTATGATTGAAATTTATTCGGAAGAGGTGTTTCAGAATGTGTGGGAGGAATTCAGCACCTTCTTAAAACAGCCAGAACTTTTTTTTTTCCAGGCTACCTTGAAAAACTCATAGCTGAGATCCTGAACACTCTTAAGCAATTCTTCTGAATTATTTTCAAAGCACAGTATAAATGCCCTGTGTAATTTTACCCCATTGTAGAATATATGCCTATAAAGTATACATTATGATTCCTAAATTAATGGTTTGTTGTTTCATTCTGCTGTTAGAGATGCAGTTGTGTCTAGCATAACATTAGATTCTGATACCTGGCACAGAATGTGAGAAAAGGGGCACTGGACTTACCTGATACATTCCTTCTCGTTGTGTAGAGAGATAATCCACAGGATGGGTTTCCTAGATCCGATAACTGAGTGGTAGAAACTTAAAAGGGCCAGGCTCCTCCCCCTGTCCACAGCTTCTACAAAGGTGACCAACAGATCATCACTAGATCTCCTCGTCCAGTCGAACTGAGCCCAGGGCCAGCCTGAATATCAGGAGGGCTGGATTATCTCTCTAAACGATGATATATCAAATAAGACCAACGCCCCTTCTCTGTCAAGTGTAGAGAGATAATCCACAGGACAGACATACCAAAGTTACTAGTGTTCAGGGAAGGCAACATTCGGGTCCTGAAGTGAAGAGGACACCTGGACCTTTTGCAAAACCCTCCTGCCGAAAGCATACGAATTGATTTGATACTGTTTGATGAAGGGCAATGGAGATGCCCAGGTCACCACCCTACAAATCTCAACTGAAGCCTCGGTAGCCCAGGAGGCCGATGTGGCAGCATTCCTAGTTGAATGAGCAGTAATACCTCTGGTAGGTAAAAGACCTTGTGAGTCATAAGCTGCCGCAACGCAGGCTCGAAGCCATCGTCCCACAATGGAGGAAGATGCCTTTTGTCCCAGCGATCTCTCTTGAAATGTGACAAGGCTTCAATCTTCCGAAAGGGAAAGGTTCTAGAGAGGTAAATGCGGAGGGCCCTCCACATGTCCAGCTTGTGCCAGCGCATCTCCAGGGGGTGCACGGAATTAGGACAAAAGTTCAGTAATATAATTTCTTGGGCCCTGTGAAAGTAAGAATTAATTTTGGGCACAAAGGCTGGGTCAAGTCGTAATACCACCCAGTCTGAGTGAAAGGTGCAGAGGTCAACTGGTCATTAAGCGGCGGGGATGGGTATGTTGCGAAATCACCAGGAACCTGCTAGTAAGAGGACTGGTTCGCTGCTGGCTAGGACCATAGCTGTCCGTGCGGGCACAGTTCCTGTGTCTGATGATGCAGCCGTTGGCCTGTGCTTAAGAGGCACTCAAGGAACCTGTGCCATGTCCTTGCTGCCTTGGAAGCAGCATCAGGGTGGAAATGGGAGATGGGGAAATCCCCAGGAACCTGCAGCCTAGAAGGCCACCTATTCAGGATGTGGTTTAGCGTCTGTTGTCTAGAGGCTGTGAGGCACGGCGTTCCATGGTTGCCAGGGTTGCAGCGGCCTCGGGCGTGACCGTGGACAGGGTGCCTTGTCCCACTGCCTCGGAAGTGACGGCAGGAAATTCCTAAGAAGCCTGTGGCCTATAAAGGCCGAAGTGGTGGGAGCTGCCTGGGAATTCTCTCATTAACTTTAGATCCAACTAGGGTACATCTTCATCACCAGTGGCCCAAAATGTGGCCACTGCAAAATGGAGTTGACCGGGGATCCTTAGATAATTCATGGTTGATTCAAAGGTATGAAGAAAGAAGGAAATTCTGTGTGGCGTGTGGAGGAGTTAATCTTCACTCTGATCTAGTCCATGACTGAGTAGAAGTTGGGGACAGGGGGAGGAACCTAGCCCTTTTAAGCTTCTACCGCTCAGTCATCGGATCTAGGAAATAACAGACAAACCTATCCTGTGGATTATCTCTCTACACTGGAATGCTCACATATCTTCTAATGCCATTTTATAGTCATTAAATGCATATTTTTTAAAGCTGGGTGAGATACTCCTACCTCAGTTTGTCCCTGTATAATTCCTGTGAATTGCGTCTTAAGAGTAAAAGTCACCATTCAGAAAAACACTTGGAGAGAAATGTTATTTTGCTGAGAAGCTGATGAGTTAGAAGCTGTTTTAAGGTGATATTTATCTTATCACTCTAAATAAGGTAAACAGACAGATGTATATAGAAATAGATGTTAACACAAATAAATTAGAAAACAAAAAAGTTTTATTTGTACTGTAAATTTAAAATCTTTTTTTTTCATTGTAGCTTAATAGTTGTACTGTCACTATTTTTTTAATTTGAAACTCAATTAACCAACACAGGACAACCAGAGCTGCAACTTTTTTTCTTTGTTCATGGAACGGCTTTTGATTTGAACTATCTAAATTACTTTAAATCACATATGCCTAACTGGTTGCTGACTTCTTATATATTGAAATTGTGGCCCCAAAAAATGCAAGCAAAATTGTGGCAGTTTTTATTCAAATCACATATGGAGAAGTTACATATGCATCTAGCACAAACCACAGAGAAAAAAATGACAGTGAAATGAGCATGGTTTCATAATTGTTTAATGGTGTTGAATAAAAATATCTAAGTGAAATGTCTTACAGCGGGACACATTTCATCATTTGATTCCCTCCGCAGATACTTATGACCATAAGGCATTAATGTCATAATATACAAATGTGCTAAAAATATGTACTAAAAAAACAGCAAAGGGGTAGTGGTAAACTGAGAGTGATAAGATTAGAAAAGCAGAAGTAGGCACAGGAACATAATAGGAAACAAGGGTAGAAAGACAGACTGTAAAGAATTTGAAACATATGCATAGAAACCCAAATATTGGAGAACATCCTTTCCCAGATGCAGAATCTTATTTTGGCTTGGGTTGGATCTTAGCTAGTACCCAGAAGATCATTACACTAATTTTCTTCCTCCATTTCATCTTAAGTATTATTTTTTATTATTCTTTTTTATAATTATATTTTATTTTTTACCAGGGTTAGGGAGGGCATCTGAGCACGGGTTAGGGGATTTTTTTATCTAAGGTTGAGGCCAGACCGAGGGTTAGGTGCACCAGGGAGGTCTCGGGGGCAGAGGGTCCGATTCAACGAAGGGGGGATTGTTACAAGGGAGAGGTGGAATCTATCAGCACGGTCATAGGGAGGGGCAACTATGGCGGATATAAGTGGCCATATCAAGTTTGGGGAGCGTGCCCCTGTTGGCTACACACAGTGGCGCGCTCCGACCCCCAAATTACCTCCCGTTCCCTGAGTGGTTTGTGTCCTCGGTCCCTGGGCCTTCGGCTGATGTTGTGTAACGCCAGATCCATTAGAAACAAGGCCCCCCTCATTCATGAATTGATTCAGGAGGGGGAAGCAGACCTGACGGGTATTACTGAGACCTGGCTGGGCCCAGAGGGGGTGTTCCTCTGGTTGAACTTTGCCCACCTGGGTTTTGAGTTTTTCATTGGCCGAGGGCTCAGGGAAGGGGTGGGGGGTGGCGGTAATTATTAAGGAAGGTCTATGTCCTAGGGAAGTCACTGTCTCGCAGATAGCCGGATGTTAATCTCTCTGTGTGAAGTGGGGTTCTGGGGTTCAGGTGGGCTTACTACTCACATGCCTGGCTCCCTGCCATGTGACGTCGGCCATGCCTGAGCTCCTCGAGGTTATAGCCGGCCTGGCGGTTGAGACCCCCAGGCTTATGGTTATGGGGGATTTCAACCTCCCTTCCGCCGGCGTGACCTCAGAGGTGGCTCAGAAGTTCTTGGCTTCCATGACAGCCATGAGCCTGACCCAAGTAATTCGGGACCCCACTCACACGGGAGGTCACATCCTGGATCTGGTTTTTGTCTCGGAACAGTGGCAGAATGATCTAGGGTTAGGGGATGTTTTAATTGAGCCCCTGTCATGGTCGGATCATTTGCTCCTTAGACTGGACTTCCGGTCCGCACCCCCCCACCACAGGGAGGCGGAGCCGAAAAATGGTTCCGCACCAGGCGCCTGATGGACCCCGAAAGGTTCCTGACGGAGCTTGGGCCGTTTCCCGAGGCACACACTCGACCCTGTTGGGGACCTGGTAGCCACCTGGGATAGGGTGGCAGCCGAGGCCCTCGATCGGGTTGTGCCCTTGCGGCCTCTGACCCAGTGTCGATCCCAGTTGGCCCCCTAGTTTTTCGGGGAGCTCAGGGAGATGAAACGCCGGAAAAGACGCCTAGAGAGTGGTTGGAGGTCTAGCCACTCTGAATCTGACCGAACACTTCTACGATCCCATATTAGGACGTATTTAGTGGTGATAAGGATGGCGAAGCGTTCTCACTTCTCTGCCCTTATTGCATCTGCAGAAAACCGCCCGGCTGCCCTGTTTAGCGTGACTTGGTCCCTTCTTGAGGTGGGGGAGCAGGGGGACCCTTTGCAGGGGCAGGCCAAGGATTTTTCTTGTTTTCTGCAAGATAAAATCGCTCAGATTTGGGGAGGGTTGGACTCTGGGTGTTTCTCGATGGGGGCGAGGCCGGTCTTGGGCGAGACCACCTGGGCGGAGTTCGATCCTGTGACCCCAGATGCAGTGGACAGATTGCTGGGTGGCCTTAATGCCACCACATGCTCATTAGACCCATGCCCCTCCTGGTTAGTGTAGGCTACCCGGGAGCTGATGCGAGGTTGGGTCCAGGGGATTATCAATGCTTCTGAGAGAGGGGTTCTTGCCTGCCACCTTGAAAGAGGTGGTGGTGAGACCTCTCCTCAAGAAGCCGTCCCTGGACCCAGCCTTGTTGTCTAACTATCGGCTGGTCTCCAACCTTCCCTTTTTAGCGAAGGTTGTTGAGACCGTGGTGGCACGACAGCTTCCCCAGCATCTGGATGAAGCGTTGTATCTGGATCCTCTCCAATCGGGCTTCAGGCCCGGTTTCAGCACGGAGACAGCTTTGGTCGTGTTGGTTGATGATCTCTGGAGGGCTCGGGACAGATGTTATTCCTCTGTCCTGGTCCTATTAGACCTCTCAGTGGCTTTCGATACTGTCGACCACAGTATCTTATTGCAGCGGTTGGAGGGGTTGGGAGTGGGTGGCACCGTTCTGTGGTGGTTCTCCTTCCTCTCCGGCCACTCGCAATTCGTGTTGGGGGGGGCAGAGATCGACCTCGAGGCCCCTAATTTGTGGGGTGCCTCAGGGGTTGGTGCTCTCCCCCCTGCTGTTTAATATCTATATGAAGCTGCTGGGTGAGATCATCCGTGGCCTTGGGCACCAGTACGCTGACGATACGCAGCTGTACATCTCCAAGCCACCCCAAGCCACCCCAACAAAGCCATCGAAGTGATGGGCCGTTGCCTGGAGGCCGTGCGGAGTTGGATGGGTCAAAACAGGCTCCAGCTCAATCCGGCCAAGACCGAGTGGCTGTGGTTTCCTGCGCCCAGATACAGCCAGATTATTCCATCGCTGGCCGTGGGGGGTGAAATTTTGTCCCCTGCGGAGGGGGCTCGCAATCTGGGTGTCCTCCTGGATGTACGGCTGTCATTGGAAGAACATATTGCAGCCATCTCCAGGGGGGCCTTTATCGGGTCCGTAGGATTGCACAGTTGCAGCCCTTTCTGGATTGGGGCGCTCTTCACACAGTCACTTCTGCCCTTGTTACTTCCCGTCTGGATTATGCCAATGCTCTCTACATGGTACTCCCCTTGAAAAGCATCCGGAGGCTGCAGTTACTACAGAATGCGGCCATGCGGGTAATTATGGGAACTCCTCGGAGCTCCCATGTTACATCTTTCCTGCGCAAGCTGCACTGGCTTCCTGTCGCCTTCCGGGTGCGATTCAAGTTGTTGGTACTCACCTTTAAAGTACTCCATAGCTTGGGACCCGGTTACTTACGGGACCGCCTGTTGCCATCATCAGCCTCCAATGTTCCCACAGGGCAGGCCTCCTCGAGATTCCATTGTCGGGTTGATGTCGCCTGACAGCCCCGAGGGTATGAGCCTTCTCTGTGGCTGAGCCCTCCTTATGGAACGAATTGCCCCCTGAGAGTCAGACCATTACAGACCTCCGGGCCTTCCGGCGTGCGCTAAAAACCCACCTTTTTCAGCTAGATGGTCTGGCCTAACACCTTAATTTTTGGGGTTAAATTTTAATTGTTGATTTTTAAATTTTAAATCTTAATTTATTTATTTTTTATAAATTTATTTTATTATGTGCAGAGCTGGATAGCTTAACATTAAAAATGAAGGGCAAAGAGGATATAGAGTATTATAGGGTTTGGAATTTAC
>JAEANM010023040.1:0-11461 GCA_017656035.1 Myanophis thanlyinensis
AACCCGCCCGGACGCCCCGGACAGGACGTAAAAAGAGGACATGTCCGGCCAAAAGAGGACGGTTGGTCACCCTAGTGAATCAGCATGGATTCCATTTAGATCGGACCAACCTTTCTCTAACAGCTTACTTTGAGGAACCTTGATATAAAGTTCAAATCTCAAGAAACCTCTACATAAAAATAGCGAAAAATACAATAAAGTCACAATTCATTTACAACTGATACAATCTATTTTTTACAAGATTTTCAACAATAGTAACTAGCCAGTTGGCAGCTTAGCCACAGCCCTTTGGTTGTGCATAGCATCACCCTATGCAACTTGGAGGATTTCAGTCTGTCCCAGTTTTGTAGAATAAAAACTATGGTTTGACCCAAGAATTCATACTCAGTAGCTGAACTCAGAGTGAGAAGCACCCGGATAGTCCTCAATTTACAACCATTCATTTAATAACCACTCAAAATTAACACTGAAAAAAGTGGTTTATGTCCAGTTTTCACACCAAGGGCTCCACAATCCAACCTTGAGCTACAAATATTCTCTTCTTCAGAGACAAATATCATAGGACACCTCTCCAACCTAAGGCTTTCCAGTGGAATGCAAATAATTCCAGTACTCCCAACCAAATTTTGAAAATCAAGGGGCAATAAAGAATTTTCAATTAAATTTAGATTCAGGTGTAGATTCAGATTCTAAGTAAAATCATGTACTGATTTTGTAAATTAATAAATTGAGACTCAAACCATACAGCAAAAATCCTAGTGTTATCCCTGTTCGGATCAGCCTAGATTGGAATTTGAGGTCCTACAGAAGCAACTCATAAATGTTTAAGACATTGGAGATCTTAATAACTAACAGAAGTGAATTGACCTCAGAATTTATGAATTTCTGAGGTCAATTTATGAAAGACTATATACAGTGTTACCAGCTTTGATATGTGAGCTGCAATTCCTAGAATTCTATAACAGCTTGGCAAATGTAAGATGTGTGGACTTCATCTCCCAGAATTCCCTAGTAATGTGGCAACTTTAAGATGGGTGGGTTCCAACTCCCAGGATCCATGCTGGCTACAGATTCTGGAAATAACCTAGAACTTTTGAATGTTAACAAAACATCATTTATTTTAAAAAGATCCGGCATAGTCATATCCTACTTTGTATCAAAGTTGCAACTGTGGAATAGTATTAAGTATCTGGGGTGCAGATAACTAACAATCTGACTTGGTCTCTCCAGATGTCATCCTTAGTGAAGTGTGAAAACCAGCATTTGCGTTTCCTGCGTCAGATGAGCAGAGCACATCTTTTTCCTTCTGTCCTGGCCACTTTTTACAGAGGCACGATGGAGAGCATTTTAACAAACTGCCTCCCTGTTTGGTTTGGTGGCAGGAATGCCTCAGATAGAAAGTGGTGAGGACAGCCGAGAAGATTATAGGAAATGTACTTCCCGTTATTCAGGATGCTGCTTACAAGCACTATGCGCTTAGAAGTGGAAGCATTGTCAGAGACCCCACACACCCACTTCACAATCTGTTTCTCTCTGCTCCTCTCTGGGAGGAGGTTTCGGAGTATTTCTAACAAGATTACCAGATTCTGTAACAATTTTTGTCACAGCTTTATTCTTTATGCCATCCCTCTTTTAAATTTGCAGGATTCTGTTTTTCGCCATGCATATGTATGCATCTGAACTAGACTGTGATGTTTCTGTGTCATATATGTGTGTGTGTGTGTGTGTGGGAGGGGAGTATATGCATAATAGTTATCTTTTGAGAGCTGAATGCAACAAAATTTCATTTTAATGTATGCTGATTAGTGTACATTTAAAGTGACAATAAAGTTTTATTCTATTCTAATTAAGAAAAATTTCCTGACAGAACAATTAAGCAGTGGAATGGCTTCCCTCCAGAAGCTGTGGGTGCTCCATTGCTGGGGGTTTTAAAGAAGAGACTGGTCAGCCATTTGTCTGAGATAGTACAGTATAAGATCTTCTGCTTGAGAAGAGGATTGGACTAGAAGACCTCCAGGATCCCTTCCAAGTCTGTTATTCTGTTATCTAGAATTTGACCCCTTGGCTGGGCTCATAATGCCAGAGCTGTCAGTTTCTGTGTGCTACAATGAGACATCTTTCCAATATGTAAAAAGGAGAAATTTCCTGACAATAAGAACGATTAACCAGTGGAACAACTTGCTTCCAGAAGTTGTAAGGGCTTCATCACTGGAGGTTTTAAAGGAGATTGTGCAGTGGGTCGAGGACCTCTAAGGTCCTTTCCAACTCTGTTATTCTGTTAGGGTTAACTCTAATCCCTAACTCTAACCCTAATCTAATGCAAAGAATGCCTACCTTCATAATAATCACAATATGGGTAATCCAAATGGAATCTCATGGCTGAGCAGATTTGGTTTTATCTTGTACATTTTCAAGCCCTTGGGGGAGAAAAAAAATATCTGGTTTTCCATATGTGAGGAAAGAGACATTTGAAAGAGGTGGAAATTGTGTAGGGTTGTCCTTAGAAGGTTAAAATTCTGCAAAGTCAGCCCTTCCAGCAAACTCCTGGCAAGTTGATTTGCTTGCAACAATCTGAGACTATAGAACTCTGCAGTCAGACCTGAGGCTCTGCAAAGCGCTGTTGATTTATCGTGGCTTTTCCCACACAGCATATTTGCTATAGTCGGGAAGAAGCCTATATAGGTCAGAAATTCAAAAATAGGCTGCCTCCGCCCTCCTACTTCCAAAATAGAAAGCAACAGCCCTCCTGGTGTTGTAGCCTAAACATTCAGAAAGTAAAGAAAAGGTGGGACAAGAATGAAAGGTGCAGAAGGTGAAGGCTTTAGGGGACAAGAGTTCGTTCAGGTGGCCTCCCAAAAGCTAACATCTTGATCTATAGGGTCACTAATTGGTTAGGATTTCCCAGGAAGGCATGGCAGACAGAAGATGTGCCTGTGGAATTACATTTAACCCTGTGCTTCTCATCCTTAGCATCTCTTAAGATGTATGGACTTCAATTCCCAGGATCCCCCAGCCAGTATGAATTCTGGGAGTTGAAGTCCACGCATTTTAGAGTTGCCAAGTTTGAAAAGCACTGCTATAGGGTGCCTGACACAGAACGGTAGAAAAACAAGTAGGGTTTACTTACCAAGTTCAACTACTACTTACTAGCCTTAGTAAGATCACATCTGGAATACTGCATCCAGTTTTGGTCTCCATATTCTAAAAATGATATTGAGACTCTGAAAACAGTGCAGAAAAAAAGCAACAAAGATGATTAGGGAGCTGGAGGCTAAAACATATGAAGAACAGTTGCAAGTGTTGGGTATGTCTAGTCTAGTGAACGGAAGGACTAGGGGTGACATGATAGCAGTCTTCCAATATTTGAGGGGCTGCCACAAAGAAGAGGGAGTCAAACTACTCTCCAAAGCACCAAAAGCAGGACAAGAAACAATGGATGGAAATTAATCAAGGAGAGAAACAACCTAGAATTAAGGAGAAATTTCCTAACAATGAGAACAATTAACCAGCCTCCCTTCAGAAGTTGTGGGTGCCCCGTCACTGGAGACTTTTAAGAAGAGACTTTAAGAAGAGATAGCCACTTGTCTGGAATGCTATAGGGTCTCTTGCTTGAGCAGGGGGCTGGACTAGTGGACCTCCAAGGTGTCTTCCAACTCTATTATTCTGTAATTCTGAATGAGAGCCAGAAATGGAGTGACATTTGCAAAGTTTTCCCAAATGCTGATTTCAGAGGTCTCAGGTGACTTACTGAAGACCATGAAATGAAATCTCAGCAATGTATTTGCAATTTCAGACACATTATGAGATGACCCAGCTCTCTGGAGAAGGTCCTGATAGTGGGAAAGGTAGAAGGAAAGAGAAGAGGAGGACACCCAACACCATGGACTCCATTAGTGTGGCATCACTGAAGATCTGAAGTGCCAAGTTAGGGACTGATCATCGTAGAAAAAAATTATCTATGTGGTCACTAACAGCTGACATCAATTTGATGCCACTCGATCAATCAATCAATTTGCACCTAGGAGCAATAGGAGTAGGTAAGATTGGAGGAGTAATTTGCTAAAGTAATAAGGAGCTGTATAGAAAACCCCACTCATAGATTTGTAATCCCCAAATCCTCTCTCTTTATTTTTTTTTCTTTTTTCCAAATCGCAGTTATGTTTGCCAAAGATTTTCCCCCTTCCCCCTCCGTTATTTAGCGAGTTGTCCCTTTTAAGACGGGATTCCCTGCAGGTGGTTCTCAGGGAAGCTGAAAAGCAGAATTTAATTAACACCTTCCACCAGACCAGAGTTTCTGTCTGCTGTATTCAGACGGGCAAACAGTGCCCCCTAGTGTCTGAATTGCTCAACAGCTCGGGCCCCACCTGGAAGCCCAATCTAGCTTCAGCATCCCAAAGGATCAGAGCTCACCCCTTTTGGGACTGGTGGTGTGAAGTCAGAAAATCCAGGGAGCTGTAAGGACGCATATTGGCACATGTTTCCTATGAGTTCTAACAACCAGAAAATCTTCCCCCACAATGTGGCCATATGCAGCCCTCCTAACCATCTGTCCCTGGTTACAAAACCAAATCACAACTCTGACAACATTCCCAGGTCACTTACAATAACATACACTTTTCATCTCCCCAATAATTGATGCAAACATTTATTTATTTTTCTCAAAAGCATGTTTGCTGTTTAAAATGCCCCGTGCTCTCTGTCTCCTGCTGTTCAACCAGCCCACTCTTCCTATCTCTGCTTTCTCTCTCCAGAGACTGTCCTCCATTTCGCTCAAATACCAGCCTTCTGTCCTCTGGCCTACATCGCTACTGCATTAATAACATTTTTAAAAAATCATAAAAATGCAAATCTGGTAGAGAAATAAAATAATTTCTCATTTACAATTCTACCAAACAGCTTTCAAACATTATCTATCTCTTCTCACTATTCAAATGGACAAATGCATCAAATGATGCCCTGTCTATAATAGAAACATAAAGCAGTAGTAGCATTAGCGGTAGAGAAAGAGCTAGATTAATTACAGGTAGTCCTTGAATTATGACCACATTTGGGACCAGAATTTCCATTCCTAAGCAGGGCAGTTGTTAAGTGAATCATGTTCAATATTACAACCTTTTTTTTTACCTGGTTGTAAAGCAAATCATTGCAGTCATTAAGTGAATCTGGCTTCTCCCATTGACTTTGCTTATTGAAAGGTGGATAGGAAGGTCACAGATGGTGACCACATGACCCTGGTTGATGCGACAACCATCATAAATACATACAGGTTGGCAAGGACCAAAATTTTCATTATATGAATGTGACAAGGTTGTGATGGTCATAAGTACAAGGACCAAATCTCACTTTTTCCAGTGCCATAGTAACTTCAAACAATTGCTAAATGAATGGTTGTAATAGTGGTGGGCTGCTGCCTGGTCACACTGGTTCTATTGAACTGGTAGTTGCGATGATCAATTGGCCCCACCCACCTGGCCCCACCCTATCCTGTCTTAAATATCCCCCCTTTTTTTTCTTGCCCACCTGCATCGTGCAGCACAGTTGCTTTCCATGCCTCCACAGGCTTCCTACTGGGCTACTGCCTCAGCATGCTCTCACTGAACCGGTTGTTAAACCAGTTGCAGCCCACCACTGGTTGTAAATCAAGGATTATCTGTTCTTCAGATTGAACACAGGGTGTCTTACAGCTGTGAAGATCACTGGCAGGTGAATTTCTTTTATTCATTACAATCTGTGGCAACTCCTTCCAGGAAGGATGTCAGAACACCGATTCATGATTAATTAAACCTGGGGGGGGGGTGTCCTTAAGGTGGGATCTGTGTATAGGTTTCAGGGGGTCTGTGAACTTGGATGGGGAAGAAAATATAGGTAGCCCCGGATTACAGCCAGTTGTCTAGCAACAATTCAACATCACAATGGCATGGAAAATACACATGACATTCACATTTCATTGCATTTTGTACCATATATGACTGTGCATGTAGTGAATAAAATTTGATTTGATTTGAAAAAGAGGCTTATGAATGGTCCTTCCACTTATGATGGCCATCAAATTTGCAACCATCGTAGCATCCCCAGAGTCATGTGATCAAAATTTGGGCACGTGGTGACTTGCATGTATTTACAATGGTTGCAGCATCATGGCGTCACCTAGTCAAAAGTCGAAAACTTATTTATGATGGCTGCGGTGTTTCAAGGGGGAGTCATGTGGTTCCCTTTTGCAAACTGCTGATAAGCAAAGTCAAGGGGGAAGCCATTGAACCATTGTGATACTCAACAACAGCAGCTATTCACTTAATAATGGTGGCAAGAAATGTTGTAAAATGGGGCAAAATACCTTAGATTTACCCCAGGCCCACCCAGTTGCTATATGAAAAACACAGAAGCAAAACTGGTCTTTAAAAAAAGATAATCCTATGGGGATGGTTACAGCACAAGAATCGTATTTTGGACTCATCCAGGCAACAAGGGTCAGCTCCATTCACCTGCATTATGCATTTTTATATTTCGAAAATTGCCCAGATTCCGATCAAGCTCACCTAATCACACTGTCTTGATGTTTAAAAAGAAAAAAAAAGAAGCAAGAAACGCTTCCCTTGCTAACCTTTTGTTTTTCAGACAAATGTTCCTTTGTATGGCGGTATAGGTGGTATTTTCCTTCGGCTTTGAAATTGTTCCTTGATTTCCCAAGTCCTTTATCTGTTCTCGGAGACTTTTCCTGATTAGAAGAAATTTTGCACTTCACTACTTGATTAAATAATGAATACATTTCTGTTTGATTTGCAGTTGCTTACTTAATTAAATTTCTTTTCAGTGCCCCAATTTTCATTATAATTTCAATTTTGCATTTAATCACGGCGTTGTTCTTTGCTGCCACCTCTTCTAATAGGGGTCTATTCTCCTGCCAGAATGCTAGGAGAACTCAAATGGGAATTGCATGCATATATCAAGGGCAGAAGAGGGGGGGGAACCTCTATCGAGGAGTGCAGTTATTTGAGAAGTTAATGAGGGAATGGAAGATGCAGCTATTTTGTTCCATGTACAAAAGAGAAAAAAAATCTAAATATCTACCAAGATAATGCAAAAGCTAATTCCTCTTTCTGTAGCCCTTTCTTCATAGAAACGGGGTAAAAAAAAAAAGCACAGGAAAAAAATGAAATACGGACTCTGAGTCTTACAAGCATTAACTAAATCAGTGTTTCTCAACTTTGGCAACTTTAACATGCCGAAGGACTTCAACTGCTGGAATTCCCCATATTGGCTGGGGAATTCTGGGAGTTGAAGTCCACGCAATCTTAAATGTCAAAACACTGAGCTGAATTATCCAAGACACAGGATGGTTGACTTTGTCTCAAGAGTTGCCCATAAATGCACAAATAGTCCTCGACCTATGACCCCAAAATTTCCTTTGCTAAGCAAGTCAGTTGCCAAGGTTGGACAACCCTGGGGTAGACAAAATTCTGGACAAGGATTAGCATCAACATTGCTGTTTTGACAGCA
The DNA here is from genome assembly GCA_017656035.1 of Myanophis thanlyinensis. Classification (NCBI taxonomy): domain Eukaryota; kingdom Metazoa; phylum Chordata; class Lepidosauria; order Squamata; family Homalopsidae; genus Myanophis; species Myanophis thanlyinensis. Next base: position 7,498 of record JAEANM010023040.1, read on the forward strand.
ACCAGATCTTGTCTATTCCCAGCTAGAGAGGTCTTCAGGGACAAGCGGGGCAACCCCACCCACGAAGATTACATTTTCATCTGTGACTGAAGCCCTGTCCTTTTAATTTTTTGTTTGTTTGTTTTTAAAGAAAATGTATGTGGCCATCCACCACACTCATGATGACTCCAGGAAGCTTACAAGAATAAAACCCCAAATATTAAACTCAATAAATCTCAACCTTCCCACTGCTGACAATTATCAAACCAACCACTTGATGGGCTCCATATCACACTGTGGTCTTTGGGCCCACTGGCCAAGCCAGGTCTTCAGGGTCCTATGGAAGAGTATCAAGATGGGAGCCAGTTTTATCGCTGCAAGGATGATGTTCCACAGGGAGGGAGCCACCACAGAGATGGCCCTTCTTCTTGGTTTCACTAGATGGACTTTCTTGAGGGAGGGGATCTGTAACGTTTCCTGCCTCCCCACTCTGGTGAATCAGGTAGATGTGACCAGGAAAAGATGGTCCTTCAAATAACCTTGATTCCAAGACAGGTAGGGCTTTAAAGGTGTTAACCAACCCTTTGAATTGGACCCAGAAGCAAATCGGCAATCAATGCAGCTCCCTCAAGAGATGCCTTTTAAACCCACTGAAGCTTCCAGGCACTTCTACATGGAACAACCATGTGATAGACATTAGAAACAATCAGAATAGAGCTGGAAGGGACCTTGAAAGTCTTCTAGTCCAACCCCTTGCTCAAGCAGGAGACCCTGTACCATTTCAGACAAGTGGCTGCCCAGTCTCTTCTTAAAAACTTCCAGTGATGGAGCACCCATAGCTTCTGAAGGCAAGCTGTTCCACTGGCTAATTGTCCTCACTGTTAGGAAGTTAGGAATGGGGCAGGGCTTTAGCCACACATTGTGACCACTATGTTGACTTTCTTCATAAGCACCCTCAGATGCCTCCACTTGGATGAACCTTTGGGGAATGAGGTCGTTGACAATGGGACTTAGCACGCTTACCTAGATTGGTTAAAGTTTAAAGATTAGTTTTGATTTATTTATTGGGCAGCTTTGCAGGTTATCAAACCCATCTTACGAGATTAGTTTATGATTCAATGTATAACCCCATTTAGCATAGCTGTTATCTTAGAAATCCAGGCTGTCTTATTTTGGATGAAATCTGAGTTTTTGGAAAGACTTGTACCAAAGTGTGCATCTGTTATAGTTCGGTACTTATTGTTAGCATGTTATTATAAGGATTTTCTCTCAAACGGGGCACTTTCCCCAAAACATGTAGCTTTCAGCCAGGAACAGTATTTAAATATTGAAAAGAATATTACATGAATACTACTTAAATAGTAGTTACAAGAAGCAATGGATGGAAACTAATCAAGAAGAAAAGCAACTTAAAAATAAGGAGAAATTTCCTAAGCATGACCAACGGAACAGCTTGACTTCAGAAGTTGTGAATGCTCCAACATTGGTGGTTTTTAAGAAGAGACTGGACAGCCATTGAAATGGTATGGGGTCTCCTGTTGAGCAGGGGCTTGGATTAGAAGACCTCCAAGATACCTTCCAACTCTGTTAGTCTGTTAAAAAGTAAAATCAGCTTGTTGTGTCAAAGTCTCATGTCACATGGAGATCTTTGTGTATCATAAATATAGAATTGTTCAGGAAGCTTAAGGAGAAATGACTTCATGACAAAAGTAAGGCCACTGCTCTGCATAGAATTTATGTCGATGCAAATTCTGAAGTAATTACTCTCACATAAATAGAAACGAAGCACATCTTGTTTTAGGGAAGACAACACCTGCTAATTAAGCCGACTGAAAAATGTTAGTGTTCATCTCTTTCAAATGGTGTTTTAAACAAAGTTTAGAAAATTGTTAATACGGTGGAAAGCATCTTTAAGTTCTTTGCAGTTGGTCACATCATATGGAGACAAAAGGAACTCTCCTTTTGCCCGTTTAGATTTAGTACACTTTCCATGGGTCAGTGCTTTTCAAACTAACTGAGGAATTCTGGGAGTTGAAGTCTTCAAAGTTGTCCTGTTTTGAAAAGCACTACCATGAATGATTCAAGATCTGCTATTGGACTTTATATTCTGAGAAATGGGCTTTGGCATATATAGGACTCAGCTCTGGGGAATTTTGTAATATGCTACAGTTAATGACCACAGGCAGAATTAGAAGCTGATTCAACTGCCCTTGGAGCAGATGGCAGGTCTGAGTCCTGATGAAAAGCAGCAAATTCTTGGTTGTTCAATTTTCTATCATTTCATTTTCATGAATGAGAATAGCAGAAATATTTCATTTCAGCCTTTTCTGGACTGGCAAAATGAATATGAACTTCGGTTCCTGGAATTTTCCATTTGTACCAGATAGAAAGCTTTTCTTCTGAGATGCTTTTCAGAGCAACATTATTCTGATGGTCCTACAGCTCCATACAGAGGCTGACAGTAGTCATGTCTTATCCTGCAACTTCCTTCCTGCCTCAATTAAGTGCATGTATGAGGGCCAGCCAGGACTTAGAACTAATAGAGCAGCTACTCCAGGAAGCAAGAAATGGCAGCTTGAAATATCTTGGTCTAATGCAAGGCCTGATGTTGGCTTGAATGGTTTGGACATTATTGGTTTTGAGGAACCACTCGGAAAAATGTCCCAAGCCAGACTTATTTGTTGAATCTCTTCTCTTTTCCCTTTTTTCTTCCCTTCCCTTCCCTTCCCTTCCATCTTCTCTTCCCTTTTCCTTTTTCTTCCCTTCCTATTTTCTGCCTCCCCCTTCTCCATTATCTTTCCTCTCTTCCTTCTTTTCTTTCCCTCCACACACTTTTACTCTTTTTCTATTTTCTTCTCTCTTCCATCCTCCATGGGAAGGAATTTCTGCTGAAGAATTATAAGAGTTGAAGTACACACCTTAAAGATGCTAAGGCTGAGTATCACTAAAGGCAGTTCTTGACTTATGATCACAGTTGAACCCAGAATTTCTGTTGCTAAGTGAGACATGTGTTAAGTGAACTTTGTTAATGACCATTCTTGCCACAATTGTTAAGTGAATCACAGCAGTTGTTAAGTGAGTAACACAGTTGTTAAGTGAATCTGCCTTCCCCATTGATTTTGCTTCTCAGAAATTCACAAAAGTTGACCATATGACTTTGGGACACTGCAATGGTCCTAAATATGCCAAGCCTCCAAATTTTGATCATGTACATTGAGGCTGTTGCAACAGTCATAAATGTAAAAAATTGTCATAAATCACCTTCTTCAGTGCCCATCATAACTTTCAATGGTCACTAAGCAAATGGTTGTAAGTCAAGGACTACCTATAATGTAAGGCAAGCTGATTTCTTCCCAAACCAACACTCTTATTAAAATTGCCAACAGAATCCCATCCACCAAACTGAATTGGCTTCCCCATCTTCTAGTCCAGGGCAGATTAGTTTTCGGTGGTCATTTTTTCATCTATTATCTCCCCCACACATTCAGGAAAAAGTGCAGGTGCAGGCTGGCTTTCAATTCAATCAAATGTAAGGAGGAATTCTATAGAAGGGGTTCCACACCTCTCCTTTCCCCCACTTCTTTTAATTTAGGGAAAATGCAAACAAATAATAATTCTACATGCTTTAAATACAGAGTCTAAACAAGAGAACTGTCAGGTTTAATTAGCAGCTTAATTTAGTGTTGTGTGAACAGTGACTCATTCTGAGTGTGCAAGGGAGGCTGTGACTTGTCTAGGCTGTCTGGAGAAAGATGTGATGGTGGGAGAGAAGTTGGGGGGGGGGAGAAGAGATTTATAATTTGGGTGCAGCTGAAATTGGACATAGGTAGAGTGAGAAAGACCTGGCCAACAACAGTACATATCCAGAGTGTGACCCCCAGTGTGAGTGGGGTCCCGAACTGCTTGAATCAGGCTCATGGCTGTCATGGAAGCCATGAACTCCTGAACAACCCCCGAGGTCATGCCAGCAGATGGTAAGTTGAAG
>JAEANM010023042.1:0-11460 GCA_017656035.1 Myanophis thanlyinensis
AGACACTGTAAGGCAGGGGTAGCAGCCAAAATTATTATGTCTACCTAAAAATTCCAAAGGAAGGAAGGGATGAGGGGTGAGGGGAGGCCAGGGGGTCCAAGTAAGGATGGCTGGGACCTGCAGGGAGAAGCAATAAATCGCTCCAGAAGGGATGGGGGGGCTTCAAATAGAGATTGGAGCCCCCAGGCTGGAGACCTTGGTGGATTTGGTCCCCAGAGCCTGGTGGGAATGGCAGAGCTGGGGCACATGGGGAGGAAAGGGGGAGGTTCAGGGAAGCCCCTCCTGGCCCTGCCCTTCCCCATCTGAGAGCGGGTGGGCACCGGAATCTCTTCCCCCCCAGGGGCTCCGTCTCATCCAGGGGTCTCCTCTCCCCGGTCGGTAGGTCGGTCGGCAGGCCTTACCTTGGAGTAGATGCCCCAGGAGAGCTCGGTTTCCGTCACCATCACCACGATGCCGAACATGCCGAAGATGAGGGCGTAGTCGCTCAGCCGCTTGCGCTTCTCGAAGAGGGCCCTCCGGTGCCCCAGCCGGTGCCCCACGTTCTGGTTCCTCTTCTGGGGCTGGTTGCGCCCCCCGGCCCCCTCCTCTGCCCCCCCATCCAGCTGGGGGTCCGAGCCCTTGCCACGATCGGCCTCAGAGACCACCACCTCCAGGTCGGAGTCAGGGAAGGTCTGCAGGGGCTGCGTCTCGGCGTCCAGCTCGCCCAGGTGGCGGGGGGAGACGCCCAAGCGGCCCAGCGGCCGGATGGCCCCCCCATTGTGCCGGCAGCTGTTCATGGCTATCTCGGTGAAGGGGCTGCACTCGCCGGCTGGCCGCCTGGACCCCGCATGGCTTGCGGGGGGGCAAGTCGCGTTTACCTGGGGGGGAGGCAGGAGGAGGAGGAAGACCCCATCAGCACCCAACATTGGCAGCGAGGGAGACCCACCCCAGCATTTCAGCCGCTGGCCAAATGGAGCAAGCCCGACCAAACACAGGCTGTCCTCGACTTTACTTACGACCACAATTGAGCCCAAAATTTCTGTTGCTAAGTGGCCGTTGACCCATTTAATAACCTTTCTCGGCACAGTGGTTGAGTGAATCACTGAAGTTCTTAACTTAATAACATGGTCGTTAAGTGAATCTGGCTTCTCCATTGCTTGTCAGGAGGTCGCAAATGAGGATCATGTGACACACACACCCCGGAGACCGAGACCGTCATGAATACTAGTCAGTGGCCAAGCATCCGAGTTTTGATCATGGTTGCCATGTCCGGTCAGGCCAGATCCCTGAGCCCCCAGCCCCACATTGGCTGTTGCTGCCCCGCCTTCCATGCCTGAGCTGCAGCCGCCTTCAGGGGGATGTCCGGGACCCTCCCTTTGCCTGGGCCCTTGGGGGGGTGGAGTGGGTCCCCCTCCTTGGGGGAAATGGGCCTTCCCCAGTCCTGGAACCAAGAGACCCCCTCCCCACCTCTGTCCCGGGGTCCATCTCAGCAGAAAGGCCTTTGCAGGCCGACTGGAAATGTCCCACCTGGCCCACCATTTTCCCCCCCCCCACGAACATGACCAGTGCTGGCCTTTTGGAGAAGGCGGTGGGGGGGGCTGCCTCCCATCCCCCCACCCACCCGCCAGCCTCTACCTGTGGATCCATGAAATGCAGCGACTCAGCAACAGCCACTGGCTCAACCCATCAAAACCAACCGGTGTCCTCTCCTTACCAGCCCAGCGGTCAAAGCTGCTGCTGCCAATCAGCCAACCACCCACCCCACGGGAACTGCCAACCTCTGCCAAGGCTGGAGGTCAGTGCAAGGCGGGCACACCCTCCTGGCACAGGGAGGCAGCTGAGCGAGGGGCCTCCCGTCTCCGACACTGACGGGCGACCCACAGGGTGTCAAAATGCCCCAGCCGACCCTCAGAACTGCTACCGTCCGGCGTGCCAGTCCTGGGCTGCCCAGATTCGCTGCTTGGGTGCCAGCAGGGCCTGGTCCAAATAAGAGAAGGGGGCAGCCATGCCGGTGGGATCCAAGCTGGCACTGCATTAACTTGGTTGCTTCTTAACCTGCATAGAGACAACATCCCGGGGGGGGGGGGCAGACACACCTGGAAACTGCCAGAAACACCCCCCACCCCCCACCAGGGTCACAAAGGTGTCTCTGAGCTCCAGGCAACTTTGCCCACCAAACCCCGGCTGCCCTTTGCCCTGCCTGCCCCGCATTGTGCCTGGCTGCCCACACTGCCAGTGAATGCAACACTTTCCCCCCTCACTTAGCCTCCTGGGTGGGACCTAGGTGCCACCTGAGCCTGGCGCCCATTGTGCCAGGCAGCACCTCCCCCCCAGTTGGGGGCCTTGTTCCACTGCCCTTTTGGCAACCTTTCCCTGGCTGGGCATCTGCAGGGCCCAAACCTTTGGCCCCCAAGCTGTCCTGCCAGGGACCCAAACGCCACCCCTGGCTTTGAGGGCCTTTGGGTTGCCCAGAAAGCAGAGGAAGGGGAGGGGAGGGGAGGGGAGGCAGGAGAAAGCCGGAATTCACCTGGAATGCAAAACAAGCCAAGACGCTCTAATAACTCTGCGCCCCCTCCCACCGCCCCCCCCCTCCAGATCCATTAACACCCTTTGGAGGTCTAAGGTCTTGGGCGGGGTGGGGTGGGGGGAAATGCAGGCTTACTGGCAAAACCTGAACCCAGATCCTCCTGTGAGCAAACATTGGCAGTCAAAGCCCCCCCCCCGCCCCATCTGGCTTTAGTGGGGGGTCCACTCAGGGTCTGACGACTCCAAGCGAATAAGGCGCTGTGATCACCTTCAGGCAAGAGCAACACGCTTAGACTTGTATACCGCTTCACAGCACTTCGCAGCCCTCTCTAAGCGGTTTTACAGAGTCAGCATCTCGCCCCCCCCTCCCCTTCCAACAATCTGAGTCCTCATTTTACAACCTCGGAAGGACGGAAGACTGGGTCGGCCTTGAGCCGGTCAGGATCGAACTGCTGGCTGAGGGCTCAATGCTGCATTCCATCCTCTGCGCCCAACCCAGGAACCAGATGAAGGCTCCCCACCGTCGCCCCATGCCTCGCCCCACGCCTCCTCCACCCTCCAAGGAGGACATGGAGAAGATCAGCCACCAAAGGAAGGAAGACGCAAAGCATGTGGTGAGGCTTATGGGCCTTGGTGGCACAGTGCTTGGATGCGGTACTGCAGGCTCCTTCTGCTGGTTTCTGGCTGCCTGCAGTTTGGCAGTTCAAATCCCACCAGGCCCAAGGCTGACTCAGCCTTCCGTCCTTCCAAGGTGGGTAAAATGAGGACCCAAAATTGTTGGGGGCAGAGGCTGACTCTGGAACGGCTTAGAGAGGGCTCTAAAGCACTGTAAAGCAGTATATAAGTCTAAGTGCTATTGCTATTATGCAGAAGGTATGGAAAACCATCCCAGGCAGACACCCCCCACCCCAAGTCACAGGAGCATGGGGGTGGGGGGGAGAGGATCATCAGACAGGGGAGATTTTGCTACTGCAGCCAATTAATAAATGTAAATTAATAAATTAATAAATGTCTTCCGGCGTCGACTTCTTTGCCTTGTCTCCGTCATGGGACAGACATCAACCCTGCACACCTGATTGTGTGCTCTACTCCCCCTCCCCCCTTATATGCCTGTGAATTAGGAGGGGGGGTGCCCACATGAGACTTTGCATATACTTGTCCCCGCTAGATGGATGACCGGTGAATAAACATAAATAAATAGAAAGCAGAAGAAGGAAGTCAAAGCTGGGAGGTCAGAAAAGAGGAAAAGTATAGTCCTCCGGACAGAGCGATGATCAGCCAGGGACCCCCCTGGACCATTGTCTGAAATGGTTTTCTGTTTGAGGGGGGGGTTGGACTAGAAGACCTCCAAGGTCCCTTCCAAGGCTGCTATTCTGTTATTGCCAGGTGCTGCTCCAGGGTACTGGTGTGGAACGTAAGGCAGTGGGAGGAATGTAAGAAAGAGGAATCCGCTCCCCTCTCCTGACTGCAAAGCCCCCCCCCCCCCCGGTGCCAGCCAGGCCTGTGGGGGGGCATTGTACCCAGTCTGGGCACCAGGGAGTCCGAATAGGCTTCATCTGGTGCCAATCCCTGGCACTGAAGAGCAGTGGAAGGAAAGGAAGAGGGCACTGGCAGCCTGGAGAAGAAATGGGGAGGGGGCTGGGGGTGGCCTCTTGCCCAAATGGGCCCCAGAGACTCAGCTCCCAAACTCCCCCCCTCCACAATGGGGGGGAGGGGAGACTGGCCTTGGCCTCCCACCCCAGCTGGCTGCTGGTAAAGACTTTGAGGAGGGTCTGGGGGGGGATTCCTCAACTGGCCATGGCTGGGCCAAAGAAGGGGGGCAAAGGGGGAGGGGGACAGTTGAAGCTAACCAGACCAACCAGGCAGCAAAGCAGAAGAGATTCCCCCCACCCCCTCCCCTCAGAGGGCAGTCCTGGCTGGGGAGGGGGGCAGCGCAGAGGAGGACAAGGACCCTCTTTTGGGATGGGGGGGGCTCTGCACCCACCTGCCCATCCAGGGGCAGCCCTGGGCACCTTCCTCTCGGCAAGGGGCTGCTCACTCTGGCCACCACTGGCCTGTACCGGCTCTCAAAAGACCGCGATGGCTGGGAACGCTGGACATTGTAGTCCACCAGGCCAGGGGGAAAGGGGTTGCTTCCTAAAATGCACCCTTGAGGCCTCAAGGCCTCTTCTGCAGCCAGAAGCGCCTCTGGCCCAGCGGCCTGAATTTCCTGGAGGAGGGGAAGCAGCCCCAGGCCTCAGCCCTCCCCCCCGCCACCCCTATTTCCCCCCCCAGCCCAGGGCAAAAGGAGAGGCCAGGAGTCCTGCCTGTGCTGGACAGAGGGCCCGGCTCTCCTGCTGCTCTTCCTTCTGGGTCTGGGGTCCATTCTAGCAGGATGCAGGGAGACCCCTCCCCCCCAGCCCAGGCCTGGGGCAAGTGGCTTGCTCCTGCCTAGCCAGGGGGGCCTTTGAAGAGGACAACTTCAACTGCCAATTTGAGGGCACGGGAGAAGCGAGGAGGCGCTGTTAGCAACACCCAAACGTGGGGACTGTAACTCCACCATCCAGAGCTATGACAACAGCTGGCTGGGGATGATGGGGTCACAGCCCCCCCCCCCCCAAAGAAAGCAGCAAGAGCCAAATCAGCTCCCCGGTCCTTCAGGCAGAATACTCCAAATGAAGCCCCCACCCCACGGCCAACCCAGCCCCAGTCCAAGTTTCAATCGGGCACAGGTGGGGCAGGGGAGCCTGGCAGCCAGAGAAGAGGGTCCGTGGGTGGCCTGAGGGGGAGAAGGGGCAGAGTGAGCCCCCTCCTCACTTTTCCACTTCCAAGGGCATCTTGACCTCCCCCACCCCAACAGCGGCAGAATTCGCTCCCGGCACTCAAGGGAACAGGCCTGTTCTCTGCTCAGGCAGGACTGTGCCAGGGAAGGGAGCCAGGCGGGCTCAGGGCTCAGCACCTGCATGCTGGCAGTCAGGGACAAATGGCTGCCCCAGCCACAGCCCTGAGCAGTGGGTCCCCAGGAGGGCATCCAGCTGGTCCGGCAGGGAAGCAGATGGAGACAAGGCCTGGGGAGGGGGCACAAATGATGGCCTCCTTGATCGGCTTTTGGGGCTTTTCCCATCAGCCACCTGAGTCCAGGAGCCTCCTTGTCCAAGGGCAGTCTACCTAGGCGCTCGGAGGCGGCACGCATTCCCAAAGCTTCCCATCGGTCACCGGAGCCTCTGCAGCCACGGGTCCAGCGCGGGCTCCGCGATCGCGGGCCGAGGGAGGGAGAGCCGCGGGGGAGGGGGGCAGAGGCTCCCGCCTTGTCCTCCAAGGTCCGGACGACGCAGCCCCGGGCCCGCAGCCCCCCCCCCCCCCAGCAGCTCCTCAAGGCTCAAGGGGAGTGCAGCGGGACGGAGGCCGGACGGGAAGACCCCCACCTCCCCCAGCCCCCCAACTTGGGTGCGAGGGTCCCCTCCCCCCCGGAGCCCCTGCGGCGGTTCCGCCTCACCTGCTGGGCGCGGGGGGTCGTCGGGGGGCGTGGGGGGCGCCGGGCGGGGGGCCAGCTGGCGGGGGGGCGTCCGAGCGGGAGGGGCCCTCCGCAGAGCGCCTGCAGCGACAGGTAGACCAGGTGGCCGGGCGCGGGGCGGGACGGGACGGGACGGGGCCGGGCGGCCAGCCGGAGCCCGCCGGGGGGCTTCTGGTCCGGCGCGGCGGGCTGGGCGCTGCGGGCGCGGGGACGCGCGGGCGGCGGCGGCGGGAGGAGGACGGCGACGGCGGGCGCTCGCCACGGCATCCCCGGCCTCGCTGCGCGCCCCCCGGCCGGCCCGTCGCTTCGGAGCCGCCCCGCTGGAGTCCGGGTGGTCGGCGGCGGCGCTACGGATTGGCGGGCGGGGCGACGCCTCCGCCCCGCCCCCCGCCCTCCCTCCCTCCCTCCCTCCCTCCCGCAACGGGACCCGCGCCCGCCGCAGCCCTGCCCGCGCCGAGAGGGGGAGCCGCCCCCCCGCCCCGCCGCTCCCGCGAAGGGCTGAACGTGCCCGGGGGTCTCTTGGGGAGTTGGGGGCGCCAGCCGGGGTCTCCTTGCGGTGCGAAGGAGAGACCCCACCCCCGCCTGAGAGCAGACCCCGTTGCAAGGAGGCGGTGGCGGGGGAGGGGGCTGTACTGGAGGCCTTGCCCCGGAGGGGAAACAGCAGGGGCAGGAATGCCTAAAGGACCCCCCCACACACACACACACACACACTGCTGTTCTTTTCCCTTGGCCTCAGGGGGCTGCTGGGCTGGGCTTTTCCTTCCCTCCAATGAGGCCCCAGGGAAAGAGCAGGGACATTGCAAAAGAGGGACAAAGACCCTCGAGACCCTCACAGCACCCAGGCTTTGCCCCCCTGGCCCAGCCTTGGCTTTCGGTGGCTCCCCTTCCATCCTGGTGTGGGGCAGGGGAGGGAGGAGAGCTTCCCCCACTCAGATGCCCTTGGTGCAGCCCACCCCACATTGCATTTACCCTGTTGAAGCCCCTTCTCCCTGGGGAGGGATCCACTAGGATTCCTTTGGACTTTGCCCCTGGACCGTGGGGCTTCCTCTGCATACGTGGCCGCCCCACTGCTCGGCCTTCCCTGGGGGTCGCTGAGAGAGAGGCTGAAACGCTGGGCTCCCCACCCCCACCCCCCACTGTTCCTTGGAGACCCCCTTTGCATGTCTCTCTGGGTGGGAGTGGCGCCCCCTGTTGTTCCCCTCCAGTTAAGATGGCCCCAAAGTCTGAGTCCCTGGGTCTGCACCCCACAAACACCATTCCTCCTTTTTGCTACAACCTCCCGTCCCCACACTCAGCAACCGATAACAATGCCAAAGACTGGAGCACAAGGCAGGAATAGGAAGTGAACCCCTATATGCCAATATTTACATAAACCCCTATGCCAATATTTGCATGAATTTCACGGAAGGCAAACAGTGAATAACTGTAAACGTACATACCCCCCAAATACCATATAAAGCCAATAATGTTAGTGACAAAAAACAAAACCTAACTCTCAAACAAGACCAGGGTGTGACTTGGCATGCACACACCCACAATAAAACAAGCTAATAAACAAAAAGGAACACTCCGGAATGCCAGTTTTGAGTTGGGTGTTTATTTTAACAAGGCAATTTCTACATACGCCCCGGCATTCTTCAGAAAAAAGGCAGTCCTAGGGACCGGCACGTGGCTGCCTCCCATGCACCCCACAATGTCTTTTAAATCTAAATAGATTGCACAACAGCAGAGGAGCAGGGTAGCTGAGGCCTTGCCACCGAAAACGCCTTTGGCGCCCACCGGAGTGTCCTGGGCAGAGGGAGGCAGCCATGGGGGGTCAGGTTTAGTCTTTGGAAGGGACGGCAAAGGGAGGAAGGGGTCACCCCTTTGGAGAGAGTCCCTGGAAGGATGCCCCACTCTGGGGGACCAGCTGACCCTCTGTGTTTCAGGCAGGAAAGCAAGACCGTTAGAAGAACCAAGTTCAGCCAAAGGTTTAAAAAAAAAAACACTTTCCATGAGCAGTTAGAACTGGAACTGCTTTGGGGGCTACATCCTGCCCTGGACAATGGGATGGACTGGATGGCCTCAAGTGCCTCTGCAGCCCTTTGCAGCCGCCTCCCAGCTGAAGCAGAGGTTTTCAGGGAGCAGGGACAGGTAGGGGGTCTTACCTGCTCAACTCCAGTCATAGGGGACCGGTCTGGAGGGGCTCAGCCTACACTCGGCCCACCGTGGAGAGAAGCCCAGCCGGCCCGTTGCCTTCCTTGGTTCTGGCAGCCATGGGCTTCGGCATCCACCTGGAAGGGAAGTGGGGGGAGAAGGAAGCATTGGTCAAATGAGGGGGCTCAGGATCTGTGTGGAGGAGAGCAAGATCACAAACTGGAATCAAACACATCGTAGTGATGTGTTTCAAAGCACTGTCCACTACACAGAGAACCAACAACGATAAGGGCACACACACAACACCCCACTCTCCTGGCCAAACTCGGCTGAAAAATAGAAGCATACAGTAGCAGAATAAAAACATTGGGCCTTAGAGGTCTTCTGGTCAAAATGAAAGTCAATGGTGGAAAAAGTAAGGTTCTACATTTAGGCAAGAGAAACAAAATACACAGGTATGATGGCATAGGTGGTACCTGGCTCAATAGTAGTAACTGTGAGATGGATCTTGGAGTCCTAGCAGACAATCCCTTAAATATGAGCCGGCCATGGGCTGCAGCTGCCAAGAAAGCCAACACAGTTCTAGGCTGCATAAACAGAGGGAGGGAAATGACTCAAATCCACCCCCCCTCACCTGCAACTGGATCAGGGACTTCCTGACAGACCGCCCACAAACAATAAGGGCCGGGTCCTTTACATCCTTCACCCTGAAGCTCAGCACAGGCTCCCTCAGGGCTGTGTTCTTAGCCCTTACCTGTACTCGCTGTACACCCACGACTGCACACCTTCGGACCCATCTAACATGGCAATAAAGTTTGCAGACGATACCACCCTGCTGGGCCTTATCACAGGAGGGGACAAAACAGCTTACAGGAAAGAAATCCAGAAGCTAACTACATGGTGCTCAGAAAATAATCTGCACCTAAACACCAGCAAAACTAAGCAGATGGTGCTGGACTTCTGGAAACAGAGAGAGGAACCTGTCCCACTCTATATCAAGGGAGGCTGCGTGGAGAGGGTCTCCGCCTTCAAATTCCTGGGAGTGCACCTCAGCCAGAACCTCACCTGGAAAAGTAACACATCCCAGGTGATCAGGAAGGTCCAACAAAGACTCCATTTCCTGAGAGTCTTACGGAAAAACCAGGTGGCACAGCGGCTGATGACTTCCTTCTACCAGTCAACAATAGAAAGCATCCTCACATATTGTGTCGGTACCCCAGACTCAGAACCGCGGACAAGAAGGTACCACAGAGGGTAATGAGCACAGCACAAAAAATCATGGGCTGCCCCATAACCCCATTGCAGGAAATCGCCAGGCCTCGCGGTCTCAACAGAGTGAGAAAAATCTTCAGGGATGACTCTCACCCGGGACAGCACTTCTTCATACTTCTACCATCGGGCACAGGATACAGAAGCATAGCCAGCCAGACAAATAGGCTGGAAAACAGCTCCTATCCATGGGCCGTCCAATTCCTAAATGCCATGTAACACCGCGACTAGACTTAATACAACATACTCACAGTGACAGTGCAACATGCAATATGTACATACTGGTGGAATAGTGTGTGTGTGTGTGTGTGTGTAAATATACTGTATATATGTATATATATCTGCATGTTGAAATGTATATGGAAATGTGCCTAGCCTGGTTAGGGATTTGTTTATAAATCTGGAAATGTATTCTGTATCTGAATGTATTCTGTGTTTCTGTGCTTTGTGCAATTGTACTGATGGAGGCTCACTCAATTTCACTGCACACCTTTTGTGCATTGACCATAAAGGATTGAACTGAACTGAATTGGACTCAAGATCACCTGAAGTGCTAATGCCACTTTGTAAGGCCTTGGTAAGAAGGCCACACCTGAAATTCTGCACCCAGTTTTGGTCACCACGATACAAAAAAGATGTTGAGGAAAGAGTCCAGAGAAGAGCAACCAAGAGGATTAGGGGGCTGGAGGCTAAAACATATCAAGAGCGGTTGCTGGAACTGGCCGTGTCTATTTTAACGAAGAGAAGGACCGGGGGGGGGGGGGCATGAGAGCAGTCTTCCAATATTTGATACCCCAAAAGAGAGGGGGGAGGTCAACCTATTCCCCAAAGCCCCTGGTGGCGGGACAAGAAGCAACAGATGGAAACTAATCCAGGAGAGAAGAAACCTGGAACTAAGGAGAAATGTTCTCACAGTGAGAACAATTAACCAGTGGAACAGCTTGCCACCAGAAGTTGTGGGCGCTCCAACACTTTGAAGAAGAGAATGGACAGCCATTTGTCTGAAGTGGTGTAGAGTCTCCTGTTTGAGCAGGGGGCTGGACTAGAGGACCTCCAAGGTCCCTTCCAACTCTTGTTAATCTGTTAATCCAAGCCCCTGCTCAAGCAGGAGACCCTCTCCCATTCCAGACAAGCGGCTGTCTGGTCTCTTCTGAAAAGCCTCCAGTGCTGGAGCAGCCACAACTTCTGGAGACAAGTAGTTCCACAGGCTAATTGTTCTCACTGTTAAAAAATAATCTCTCTTCCCTTAGTTCTAGGTTGCTTCTCTCCTTCCTCCGTTTCCCACAGTTGCTTCTTGTCCTGCCTTGTAAACGAAGACTTAACACTTACACTGCCTGTAGTTGTTGCAACTCCCCCCCCCCCAGTTACTTCCTGCAGAAGAAAAGCCCACTTTGGTTTGATCTGTGGAGGAGAGGAAGGAAGGGAAGGAAGGAAGGGAAAGGAGGAGAAGGAAGGAAGGAAGGAAGGACCTCGACTCCTCCCTGGAAGAAAAGAGAGAAAAGGCTGGAGAAAGAAGAGCAGCTGGGGGGGGGCATGAGTGACGTCCAAGGACCGAAGGGGCCCGAAAGTGGCGCAGAGAGGCTCAGCTGCCTCAGATCTCGGAGAGAAAGAAAGAGGGAGAAAGGGGGGGGGCTGTTTAACTGAGTGTTATTATGGGAGTTAAAGCCGACTAAGCCCCTCCCCACACCAAGCCCTTGCGAGAACAGCTGGAGCCCAAAACGTTCATGGATTGGTCAGTTTACAGGTGGTCCTTGACTATGACTGCAATCCAGTTCAGAATATCCGTTGCTAAGTAAGACAGTTCTTAAGTGAGCTTTGCCCCATTTTATGACCTTCCTTGCCACCGTTGTTAAGTCAATCACTGCCATTGGGAACTTAGTAATGCCGTTGTTAAATGAATATATCAACAATAAATCAACAATATTCTGTTTGCCGCAATGCGATCGGGAAAACGTTTTCGCTCTCTGAAGGCAAACACACGAAAGAATGAGGAAAAGCTTCTTTCCACAGGCAATACGGTCACTAAATCAGACACCACCAGAACACTAAGGATCATA